>BPTQ01000004.1:111560443-111827943 GCA_019973895.1 Chrysanthemum seticuspe
CTTTTACAAGTTGAAACTAAAGTCTAGCTATAAGATAGAGTACCACATTTTAAAACTCCAGTCGGTACTTTTACAGTTTTATAGCTTCCTAAAAAACTAAAAGTCCAAAACTCAAATGAAGTGATTACCTTCCATTTCCTGGTATTCAAACACGTTTAAGACAAAACCCCAATTGTAATCTTCTGAGTCCACAAAACTACTATTGGGAACTACACAATCTTCTTAGGCAACCACACTGCTTTCACTGGCGCAAAAATATTAATTTTCCAAACAACATTTGTTGTAAAAAATTAAAACTAGCTGAGAGCAGAAGACGTAGATTAAGGAGAACTACTACTATAAGTTGTTGTGAGTACTGTCATAATAGTTAAAACATAAGACGTGACCTTTGAAGTCCTCAACCAAAAAACATTCAAACCAACTCCTGAAGTTTCCAGTGCAGAATACAAAATTGATAATACTGTCATGAGTGTTGTTGAATATCATCATCAAGAGGAATTAGATGCAGAAGACGAGAGTCGATCAAAATTAAAAAATGTTGTTTACAACAAACCTTTTAATTATAAAAACGCGGTCACTTTCGTCACACCAACGGATTCTTCTAACACATCAAGGGTTATCATCAAAACACCTGAGTCTTCTAATGTTAACCCCAAAACAGAATTTGCACAAACTTATGGTCCTTTACCTTCCATTAGTGAAGTAAACTCAAAACCTGAAAATCAAAAAATCCTTCGATATTTTGACATTTTCATGGCTGACCTCAAAATTTTACACCATGAGATAGAATATCGATCTGAAATCAAAGTTGAACATTTTCAATCGCCTCTGGCGCGAGAACAAAGAGACATCTTTCAGAAAAATCTTTTACCTAATGTTAAAAACTTGAAAAGTTGTGCAATTGCCTGGGAAAAGGATTTTCATAAGGAACTTGGGGTAATGAAAAACGTTTTCGAGAAAACAGAAACATCTATTAGTAACACAAAAAGCAAAAAGAAACTGTTGAGAAAAGATGTTGATCGACTCTTGGAAGATGTTATTTGTGCTGATATCCATAATGTTGTGCTATTCTATTCGTTGCCATATGCATCTGATCATATCTCTGCTGATATTGTTGAAACTGTTGTAACTGTTGAGAACACCGATAATGTGCTTCAGATCGAGTCTTTAAAAGAACACCGATAAACGATTACACACGGAAATTAACAATGCAAAACGTCGTCTTCATTGGTGTGAAAAAGATATTCACAACCATCAACTCAATTTTCAAAAGAAAATCGCTCAATTGAGTGCAAAATCTTCTGATCATAAAATTGAGCTACTGGATGATCAAAACGTGTCTTTGAAAAGTCAAATCTCAAAATATGAACAAGAACTTTTAAAAGTTAAACAGGAATATGGTGTCATATTTGATTTACTCAAAAAGACTCGACTTGAAGCATCTAATGAACTTGATCACTATCTTGCTCACACTAGAGAAGTCATGAATTTTGCTGGTAATATTCGTTCTGAAAATCAAGATCTGATTCACACCATCTCTAAGTTACGGGAAATGTTAGGAAAGTATGAACTACTCCCGCCTACTGTGATTAAGAGATTAGCACCAGTCACACTTAGTAATCGTGAACCAAGAATTCCCACTGCCAAACCACAAGTTGCTAATGTGTTTCCCTCTACTGAAACAGGAATAGTTGCATCTTTTCCAAACGTCCGCACTTCACAGCCTAGGAGCACTCAATCGAAGAATAGGAAGTTGCGACCTAAGAAAAGATCAATAAGGAATGCTAAAGTAGAAGAACACCCTAGGACTCTGAATAAAAATCATGTTGCTTCCACTATAGATGTTACGTCTGGCAAATGTAATAGAAATAGTGATGTAACGAATGCTAAACCGTTAAGTACTTTTGATACTCAGTCTGATGCACCTTGTGTTATTTGTCGAAAGAGTATGAATTCTGATTGTCATGACAAATGTGTTGCTAAAGCTTTAATCTCTAGATTACGGAATGCTAAGAATCGGAATACCTCTAGGCCCACTAATCATTCTAAGTCTGTGCTTGGTAAACCACCTTCTTTAGATTCTAAGGCAACCATTGCTATCACAGTAGCTACCGCTTCACCTCCTAAGAATGTAGTACCACCTAGTGCTTTCACTAAGACTAAAGCAAAGAGTAGTTACAAATGGCAGAAATGGATATATAACACACTAGGATTTAAGTGGATGCCTAAAATTCTCAATGTGTGTATGTCTAAAATATCTGCTTCGGAACCCTCTAACATTTCGGGTTCCACATCTACTTCTATTCCATCTGTGTCGTCTGTGTGTAATGCAGGTGATACAGATCATTCTCTGGATTGTTGATAGCGGATGTTCCCGACACATGACAGGCAACCTTAAACTGTTATCAAACTTTATTGCAAAGTTCATTGGCACTGTCATATTCGGGAACGATCACTTCGCAGCCATCATGGGCTACGGAGATTATGTTAATGGGAACATCGAAATCAGCAGGGTTTACTATGTGGAAGGCCTCGGTCACAATCTGTTTTCAGTAGGTCAATTTTGTGATGGAGATTTGGAGGTTGCTTTCAGGGAGAAAACTTGTTTCATTCGTGATCTACATGGAAATGACCTTATGTCTGGCTCGCGTAATTCTAGTCTCTACACTATCTCTATGCAAGACATGGTTGCTTCCTCTCCCATTTGCTTACTTTCAAAGGCAACATCTACAAAATCCTGGCTATGGCACCGTCGTCTCTCACATCTAAACTTTCAAACCATCACCAACCTTGCTCGACACAAACTAGTTGAAGGACTCCCACAATTCCGGTACTCAAAAGATCACCTTTGCTCAGCCTGTGAACAAGGGAAAAGCACTCGTGCTCATTTTCCTTCAAAGGTGGAACACAGCTCTCAGCATGTGCTTCATCTTCTTCCCATGGATTTGTGTGGCCCGATGCGTGTGCAAACGATCAACGGCAAACGCTACATCTTAGTAATTGTTGATGACTTCTCACGATGGACTTGGGTCTACTTCCTTCGTAGCAAAGACCAAGCTCCACAAATGATCATCACCTTTCTCACAAAAATACAGGTTCAGCTCCGCAACACCGTCCGAATAATCAGAACAGACAAAGGAACTAAATTTGTTAACAAAACCCTTCGTGAATTTTATGAGAAAGTGGGAATTCAGCATCAAACATCTATTGCACGTACACCTGAACAAAACGGAGTTGTTGAAAGACGAAACCGAACGTTAGTGGAAGCTGCAAGAACAATGTTAATCAATGCTAAACTTCCAGATTACTTATGGGCAGAAGCTGTCTCTACTGCATGCTATACTTAAAACCGTTCTATGATCACTAAACGCCACAACAAAACACCTTTCGAGCTTGTCCACAACCATAAACCGAACCTCAAACACTTTCATGTATTTGGATCCCTTTGCTATCCGAATAATGATCGTGATGATTTTGGAAAGCTCAAAGCCAAAGCTGATATTGGAGTCTTTATTGGATACTGTGACAATTCTAAAGGTTTCCGAATCTGGAATCATCGAACTAAGGAGGTAATGGAAACGATTCATGCTCATTTCGATGAACTCACGGAAATGGCTTCTGAGTATAACAGCTTAGAACCCGGTTACAACCGTTTAAACTTCCCTCAACCCCCATCATCAGCTGAAGAAATCCCTCAGCTAACTCGTCAACAAATGGAAAGGTTATTTGCTCCTCTGTTCTGTGACGATATTGATGAACGTGCTCCTGGTGTATCCGTTGTTTCCGCTGCACAACCTGATAATATTCCTATACATGATACACCTGCTACAACAACTACTGTTGAAGATGCACCTACACCAATTGACTCCAACACAACAGTTGAACATACCGCCTCCAACAATGATGAACCAACTGATGATATTCTGAATGAAGTACCCCCACCTGCAGATTTTGATCCAAATGCGTTCTTCAACCCGTTTGCTAATGAGACTGCTGCACCAGATGTTGCGGAATCTTCAACAAACCATTTGAACCCTCAGAATCTGCACAATGTATACCAACATCAACCCTCTACACATAGATGGACAAAAGACCATCCTCTGGCTAACATTATTGGCAACCCGAATCAACCAGTCGTTACGAGACAACGTCTTCACTCAGACGGTGAACATTGCATTTATGCACTCACTGTCTGCCAATATGAACCTAAAAACATTAAGGATGCAATGACAAAAGACAACTGGATTGAATCCATGCAGGAAGAACTCAACCAATTCAAACGTCTTGAAGTATGGGAACTGGTTGAAAGACCAACACGGGTCTACGTCATTGGTTTAAAATGGATTTGGAAAAACAAATTGGATGCTGAAGGGAATGTTATCCGAAACAAGTCACGGCTAGTTGCTAAGGGTTATCGTCAGGAAGAGGGAATAGACTTTGAAGAATCTTTTGCTCCGGTTGCTCGTCTTGAGGCTGTTCGGATATTTCTCGCGTTCGCTGCTCATATGAATATGACGGTCTATCAGATGGATGTCAAAACGGCGTTTCTCAATGGACAACTTAAAGAAACGGTCTATGTCAGCCAACCAGATGGATTCGTTGATCCTGAGTTCCCGAACCATGTTTACAAACTGAAGAAAGCTCTTTATGGTCTCAAACATGCCCCTCGGGCATGGTACGATAAGCTATCATCTTTCCTCATTGCCAATAATTTCACCAAAGGCTCGGTTGACCCAACTCTTTTTATACAATATCACGGGGCACACATCTTAATTGTTCAAATTTACGTGGATGACATCATTTTTGGGTCAACACATAAAAAGTTTTCAATCGCTTTTGCAAAACTAATGAAGAAAAATTTTGAAATGTCCATGATGGGTGAACTCACGTTCTTTCTAGGACTGCAAGTTCATCAATCACCCCGTGGTATTTTTCTGAGTCAGTCCAAATATGCCCTTGAATTGTTAAACAAATTTGGAATGAAAACATGTGATACTTATGCCACACCAATGACTCATACCAAGAAATTAGATGCTGATTTACATGGGAAATTGGTTGACCCTACCAAATACCGAAGTATCATTGGGTCCCTCATGTATCTAACAGCTAGCAGACCTGATATTGTCTTTGCCGTTTATCTATTCTCCCGTTATCAGTCGCGACCAACTGAAACCCACCTCTCTGAGGCTAAAATAATCCTCCGATACATCAAGGGAACCATTAATTTGGGGATCTGGTATCCGAAGGATTCTGGTTTTGAACTAATCGCTTTTTCAGACGCTGACCACGCAGGATGCTTAGACTCAAGGAAAAGTACTTCAGGAGCTCTACAATTTCTTGGTGATAAACTGGTGTCTTGGCAATCAAAGAAGCAGGATTGTACATCGCTGTCATCAACCGAAGCAGAATATGTAGCCATGTCCGCGTGTTGTGCTCAAGTCATCTGGATGAGAACACAACTCAAAGACTATGGTTACGTATTTGACAGAATCCCGATGTACTGCGACAATCGGAGTGCCATTGCAATCTCGTGCAACTCAGTTCAGCACTCGAAATCAAAGCACATCGATCTACGCTATCATTTCATCAAGGACCACGTGGAACAGGGTACCGTTGAATTATACTTTGTGGGTACTGAATACCAATTGGCAGACTTGCTCACCAAAGCCTTGCCTCCCGCTAGGTTTAATGAGTTGGTCCACCGAATTGGTATGAGGTGTTTGACTCAAGAGGAATTGGATGACCTCTTAAAACAGTCTTAAAAACCTGTCAAACACCAAAACATCTTTTGTACATAAATTTTTCAAAAACAAAATACAAAAATATAAAATCCGATAGAACAACAAAAATATTCTTCCAATCTATCTTTCTTTAAACATGGCAAGTACATTTCTTCCGTCAACACTTTAATCTTTCAAAATTCATTATTTTTCCGATCAAGTGTTGAGGGGGAGAAAATAATCCATTAACTGTTTCAAAACATCTGTGTACTTGCATGTTATCAGATCTCGGTTGATTCTTTTACAAATGGTGGGACATTTCCTGGTTCAAAGACACTCCTCGGACTTTAATTAATAACCTTTCATTATTTTCTCAAGTCGAGGGGGAGTGTCGTCAAGTTTCCTAAAATCTTCATTTGGTAACCAAAAAAGGAAGTTAAAAAGCTTTGGATGAAAATGGAAAAGGTGGAGGGACTAAAACTGTCAAAACCTTAAAGTTATTTTATACAAAATACTCCACCCACCACATTTATTTTCATCACATTAAATATTTCACCTAATATCATCCACGATCCATAAACGTTTTACAAATCCGTGCTTTCGATTATCAATCTGTAAGTGTTTCTGTGTTTGGATCATGTTTTTAAACAATGGTTTTAAATCTTTCATAAATCCAACGGTTAAAACATGTGATATATTGATTTGTGTGTTCTACGCGTAAGTATATGAACACACAATCATATTTGTGTGTTTATGGTTAAAAGGATTGTATCAAAATGTTGTAACAACATCTATGATATCATTTCTATGCTCATAACACACCCAGAATCACGAATCTACGATTTTTGAAAACTAGGGTTTATGTGTCGATTTGGGTGTTTCCAAATGTAATGTGTTTTGGTCTAAAAGATTGTTGGATTATGCTTATATGATGTTGAATTGATTATATCCTTGCTCTATAACTACCCAGAAACACTTATTTATTCAGAATTTGAAATTAGGGTTTAAGGTTCATAAGTTTGGGTATTTTTGATTCACCTTGAGTTAGATGTTATAACTTGGTCTATATGCTCATACAACATGTTTGAACTACCAGAATCTGTTTGATGCAAATCCCATGGTTAGAAAACTTACGTGTAAGTCATAACCCTTAGGGTTTTGACCTACGCGTATGACTTTCTACGCGTAACTGGTTTATGAATGATTCATGCCATTTTTTGTTGATAAAATGAAGGTTTGTGTTAATGTTGATGATTTGATGGATTTATTTCAGGCTTTGCTACACGTAATATTCATAATCAAGGTGGTTATTAATCTACGCATAAGGATCACCTTACGCGTAGCTTGTTATGCGTAAGACTTGTCTTACGCGTAGCTTCTACGCATAAGGTTATACAATGGACTACGCGTATCCTGTGAAGGATATGCGTAAACAGTGACCTCTACGCATAAGGTCAACTCTTACGTGTAGCCTTACGCGTAAGGTAAATATATGCCTACGCATAAGCTCTACGCATAAGGTCTCTTTTTCCTACGCGTAACATTTCTTACGCGTAAGATAGGATTCTACGCGTAAGTTTACGCCTAAGCATATATCATTCCTGTCTACGCATAACTTTGCCAAAACTACGCTTATCCCTGGATTTACCTTCATGATGAATTGTTACTTGTACAAACTTGTAAATAAACTAATCATATCATCACGAATCCAAAAATGTCACTAATAAACTTAAATCGTCTGATATATTGTGAACAATAAGTGATAAAATAAACTTTAAAACTTAAAGTTAACTAACTCACGAAACATTTCACGATATCATTGAACTATTGAACATACAAGTGACTTAGGACTCGTAACAATCATTATCACTATACATTCAATAACTAGACAATAAGACCTTCTGTTGACTAACATTATATCTTTCGATATGTTGGTTCTTTTGGCTAATGTTATTTCAGATCACGACATGGCTGAACAAATGAATGTGGATGCACCTGAAGTTCTCTCCATTGCTGATATCTATCCTCATGGCTATCCAATGAAGATAGGAAAGAATAACCTCCGTGTTGACTTTGACACCCTCATTTGCTCTGAATCTTCATGTCTTATTGCTATTGATATTCTGAGGACTCATCCGTATCAGAACATGCTTACTCACTCTGCAACTGTCCCTGAGATCTACATCCAACAGTTCTGGAACACTATGGAAAGGGTCAAAGGACAAACTGCTGTGACGGTGACTCTGAATCACAAACAAGTCATCATTACACCTGCAGACTTAAGGTCTGTTCTCCTAATTCCTGAAGTCGATCCAACCAAACTATATGCCTCACCTGCTGAAGAGCTCACTCTCCAATTCTTAATCGATATCGGTTATGACGAGGCTACAGGAGTAATCAACAAGCACTCTCACGTAGAGCTTAAGAGTATTCCTCAACCCTGGAGAACTCTCTACATGATCATCACCAAGTCTGTTTCTGGTCGTGACAACGGCTATGAGCACCCCAAGCTCATGGAACTGCAAATATTCTGGGCATTGGTCAACAAGAAACACATCGCTATCGAAGCTCTGATTTGGGATGACATGATGTCATTTCTCAACAAACTTGGCTCAAAGATTCCTTACATCAGATATACTAAATTGTTGATCCAGAGAGCACTTGGACTTCATCCTGACATTCCCAAGAGGCTCAATGACCCCGACAATCACGACATGTTGACGGAACCTATTCTATCTGTCAGAATCAAGGAAACGTCTACAAAGAAACAAGGTGTTGTGCTGCCAGATTTCCTTCTAACTGAAGATGTCAGAAAGCTCGAATCATACAAAAGGTATCTGGATGCAGTCAGACAAGGCAAAGTTGGTCACCTCGACGAAAAATCTTCTGGAACACCTTTAAGGAGAACCAGAAAAGGAAGTGCTGGAAGTGTCACAAGTACAGATAGTCAAAGGAATGTTCCAAAGAAGAAACCTATTCCAAAGAGGAAACCCACCCCTAAGAAGAAAGTTCCTTCTCAGGAAGCCACTCCGATCCTTTTACTTGAACCGCAAAGACAGCTCAGGGACGAGGACTCTGAGGCTACTGACTCAGATGAAGAGATCACATACTCTGAAACTGCAAAGGATGAAAATCCCTCAGTACCAAAACCTCCAAGTCCCCAAACTATTAAAGGAAAGACTCCTGCACTTGTACCTCAGGATGAAAGCTCTGAAGATGAAGAAGAGCAATTGGATCAAGGATACAGAAAGAAGTTTCACAAAGTCAGACACCTTCAAAAGGCCGAAGAATTTGCTAAAGATCAAATGGGTGGCCCCGGAGGTTCAAGTGGTGCTGCCCACTCTAAACCATCTCCTGATGCGGTTAATCAACCCGATAAGGGAGCTGGTGCCACCACTCTTCTGCAACTACAACAGCCTGTGGAGGACACTATTGTGTATGATTTTGAGAAACAGGTAACTGAGAAAGAAAAGTCTAGAGATGACGAGGATGATTATACAAAGTTTCTTCTAGACAGTCCAACACACTCAAAGGAGAAAACCTCTGAAACTCCTAAGGACATGAAGTCTCCTCATGTCTCCTCATCATCAGACTCTTCATCTCATTCATCACCACCACCATCACCGAAGTCAACCAGATCATCATCCAAATCCGTGAAGAAACCACCTAAATCTTGGATTTCTCAAACACATGCAAGAATTGTGAAAGCTGTCAAACAAGTTAGAAAGAAGGACATGCTCCACAGAAAACTTAATTGGTATGCTGAACAAATGCAGTACTTACATGATGAGAATGACAAGATGCGGAAAGATAGGAAAGCTATTCAGGAATTCATGAAAAGTCATCGTCAGGAGGAACTGAATGAAATGATTGAAGGTTACACTCAAAAGTACCTTCAGGATATCGTTCCTAAAGTCCAAAAGGAACTGGAGAAGTCAGCAAGAGATCAAACCCACAAGTTTCTTCTCAACACTGTCCCCGGTGTGACTAGAGAAGTATTCTCCAGACAACTCACCCCTAACATCGTCGCATTGGTTAAACATACAATGGCCAAAGAAGCTGATCTCTCTGAATCTGAGTTAATCGCTAAACTAGTGATGCAAATGTCAAAACGATCTGGAACGTTTACTTCAGATGAAGCTAAATTTTTCGAAGGTCTACTTGCTTTTCAACTCAGTTCATCATGCAAGGAGTCAGTCGATCAACCCAAACGGCCAAGAGATGACGATGATAAGGATAAGGACTCTGCACCTAAACGTCAGAAGCAGTCTGGTCAATCTACATCTATGCCACCTCCTTCACCACGGACTTCTTCTCAACAAAGGTCTCCTCCACCTCGGTCTTCTACTGATAAACCTCGGGACGATTCCGAGTTACCACCCCTGACTCATAAAACTGGTGATTATTTTGAGTATACGGGTGGTGACGATGAAGAGGTCCTTGAGCCCCGACAACAACCCACCTCACCCAAACAAGTGCAGAAACCAGTATCATCATCAAAGCCTTCCAAAAAGAAGAAGCAGACGACTCAGCCCGGAGTCGTATCATGGCTAGATGACGATAAAACCGAAGAGTTTGAATGGTTCTCCACACTTGTCAATCAAACTCCCTACCCTGATGCAGGCCAAGAATTGGTAGATGGTTCAACATTGGAGCATGCAAAATTGTTGCAAGAAAAGTTCCATGTGAAGAAAATGACGAAATCTGAATTGAAGCGAATCAAGAATGAAGCTTTTCAACTATGGAAAGACAGCTCTGAAAGCGCCCTCGAGGTCGAATATCATCTTGAGAACATCGCTCGAGCTATGTCTAACAACATGGATTGGCTCAATCCGGAAGCAAACATTGACTTCACACAAAGGGACAACCCTCCATACTACACCGACTGGACCAAACCCCTACCGACCATTGGCCATGCAGACGAACCAAGGATTCCCTTCCGATATTTCTTCAACAAAGACCTGGAATTTCTTCTCCATGGTGGCGATGGTTCGAGAAAATACACTACATCATTGACTCTTCCATTCCCAGCGGCCATCTACTCAAACTGCATAGCTATCGAGGAACGTGCAACTCACTTGTTTTCTGACAACGTGCAAGCATACGACCAAGATGCATTGTATGGGATTCATCATTGGCCTGAACGCCGAAGAATCTACTACAGAAGCTGCCTGGTTCAAAAGTCTCTGTTGAAACAAACAAAGACCTTGATAGATCTTGAGCTCGTGGATCGTTATGTATGCCTATGTAATCACAAGCACAATAAAAGACAATCTCTACTACTAATGTTTATCAGCGGAATATAAACACAAGTAACAAATAACTAAGAACTTCTTGATCCTCTATGGATCTTTATATTAACTAAAACTGAGTTTTTCCAATCGGTACATAACTCATTCTAATGTGTTCCTTTTATAGACAAGGAACCCTAAACAATATCGCTAAACCGTTTCCCAAGAAACGTATAATCATAAAACTAAATAAGATATACACAATCACTTCCTAATAAAGCTCATGTATATCCACACTAAATAAACTAAACACGGAATAAACACATCCGCAGAAACAGACTATTAACTATTATACTTCAGCAGATTATGTCTTCAGCAGAATCCACTTCTCTTCAGTAGAAACACTTCGGCATTAATATCAGCATAATCCAAACTTCACTTAATTCCCAACAATCCTCCCCTAAACTGGAATTTGACTTGTTAAGTTCCAGTTTCTTGATAGATCGTACAGCACCAGAGGATTGGGCACAAACAACAGCAACAAAGAATCCAAAGAACATCTCTATGAGGAAGAAACTCTGAAACTCCATATCTTTGCAGCAACACATGACAAGAGGTACATCAAAACAGATTAGTTTCATACTATTCTCATCACATCCAGGTGTGTTAACTCCTGTGAGAGGTGAATCATTGAAAATAAATGGATTTGATGTCTCTTTACCAATAGCCATCACTACTGGAGTAGCCATATGTTTAAGTTCGTAAACTATGGTACACTGATAACCATCTGATTTATTGGCAAACCAGCAACCATATAAACGGATTTTAAATGTCTTTACCTGTAGCCGTTTGCTCAGGACTAGTCAATTCTTAGAATTGGTGAATTGATAACCAAATATGGAATGCCACTGCCTTTACCACAAGCCATATACATGTGGGCTAGCCAATTCTTGGATTCCAAATAGGAATAAACCATGGTGAATTGAAAACCATACAACACTCAGCAATAAAGCATAGGTGATTGCATACCCTATGATTTTTAGCAAACCATTACAGCTATCAACAGATTTGATGTGTCTTTACCAAAGCTGTACCCTTTGGACTAGCTAACTCTTTGACATACACAAAGTATATCAGGTGAGTCAATAACCAAGAAAAATATACAACAAACCTGCAAGAAAAGTTAGATAAAACCAAAAACACACATTTTTTTTTTTTAACTAATAAACAAATAAAACAAATATTACAAAAGAACTAGTAAATTACAAGCAAGATAAACCTTGATCTGACATAAGCTGATTTTTAATCAAACCAACACATTGAGTAGCATGAAGGTCATCATTGCCAACCAGATTAGGAGGCACTTCCAACTTGTGTCTCAGCAACCTTTCCATAAAAGGAACAGATAAAGGGTAAAGCTTATCTGATAGCATACACAAAATCATCCCACATGTAGTCTGAACTACATGAACACAAGGTAGAGGATAAAATCTCCAACTCTCAATCTCCCATTTATGAGAATTCTTCCAAATAGAATACCCTTTACCATTTGGAGAATCAGAATCAAACATAACCTGAAGATCACCCAACAAATATAAACCAGAACCAGTTGCTGAATGAAACTTATAATACTGAAAATGACATGTTCATACAGCATCTTCAAATCATGTCTATTCACCAAATGAAGAATATCCTTTAAGAAATTGAACTAAAAAACAGTATTATCCAGCCTATAAACAGTGTTAAGCTTTCCAGCTGTCCAATTAACCAATACCACATGAGTACCTTCAGGAAAAGCTTCAATAGATCCAACTTCAATAAATGTAGATTCATCAGACTTAAGATCTAAATTCGTATTCCTTGAAGCATGTTTCTTAGCCAATCTATCAGAACTCCTTGTAACCAAGCTCTGCTGCTCCATATCAACAATGTTATAAGTATCAAGCTGTAGATCATTGTCCAGACTCATAGGATCACTTAACTCCACACTAGACAACACTTCAGAAGAAACCAAAGATGTTTCAGCAGAAACAATCACATCAGTAGAAGGAGTAGCATCAGAAGTTGTATCAGAAGGAACAACTGGAGATATCACCAAAGGCAAAACAGTATCAAAATTATCCACAATTTCAACTGTTTTCTGTCTCTTGGCTGTAGGAACATCAGACATTGAAGCAATATTTTCCAATTGAGAAGAAGAAGTAGAACCAGAAGAAGAAAACTTCATAACCATATGATACTTTCTAATCAAAGCATCATCAGACAAAGCAATGATTTGCTTCATTGACATACCAGAAATATACATAGCAGAATTCTTCACAACTCTCCTCATATAATTCCTCTTCTGAGCAACAGTCATAGGTTTTTCTCTTTTGGCTTTATGTCTTTGATCAATAAGAGCTCTTCTCTTTGCAGCAGATTCTTGCTTCCTTTGATTACCAAGTGCCACCATTTTATCCACAAAATTATCATCATCAAAAGATTCTCCCAAGATAAGTTTTGCTAGATTCGGATCAGATGCACCTTGAGAAATATAACCATCCCATTGATCATCAGTAATTGTAGGAAGGAATGCATCAAGCTCTAATTTCCTTTCAGGAGACAAATCAGAAGCATACTGATCTTGAAGAAATTTAGCCACAATACGACTCTTCTGCATATTCTCATAATCAGCAAACAATCTAGCCTGAGCTTGATTTTGTTCTTCAGTCACTATTCCTGAATTCAGCAAATCATCAATCACAGGATCCTGTCCTTTCTCAGAAGATGTCTCAGCAGAACCAATTTCAGCAGAACCAATGTGAACTTCAGAAGGAACAACCAAACCCACATCAGAGGAAATAGGTTGAGACAATTCCTCAACAGGTGTAGAGAAAACTTCAGATGAAGCATTCAACTTATACATTCTCCCAGCAATAAAAACCTCTTCGCCATCTGCTGAAGATGAAACATTTGGTTGTTCTTGTATAGATGAAGTTTGACCATGATCAGAAGCAACCTCCTCAACTATAACATCAGCAGATGTATCAACCATTTGTGGCTCCTTTGAAGTGTCAGCAGACACCTTATCCAAATATTGTCTTCGTCTTTTGCTAGTATATAGAATAGGCTCCTTGCTAGGCTTCTTGCTTCGTGAAGATTTAGTAATAGGAGAAGAAACATCAGATGTAAGTGCCACATCAGCTAATATCTCAAGAGATTCATGAAGATTCTCTTCGTCCTCCTCCTCAGAAGAAATCAAACTACTCTTTTTACCTTTCTGACTTAGTAAATCCTCCAAGTGCTCAACTTTAGTCTCCAATTCAACAATCTTATTACCAAGAATAGACTTGGTTTCTGCAAGTTCTTTCTTAAGACCAGTCACCTCACCTGTAAGCTTGTTCATCAGAGCATATAATGAAATAAGTGTAATAGGATCCTCATCAGCAACAGGTGATTGCTCAGTTGAAATTGGAACTTCAGTAGACTGTTCAGGAGCAACATTAACCTGATCAACATTAGAACATCCTTCACCAAATGGAGTCCTAACAGGACTTGGTGTAGGCAATCTATCAGTATCAACCTGAACTTCATCAATTTGATCCTGAACTTCATCAATAGTAATTTGGACTTCATCAATAGGAACTGGTATAATTGCAGGACTAGGACATGATCTCGGTGAAGGTATAGATACCTCAGCAACAACAGAAGGACCCTCATCACCATCTACTGAAAGATTTCCATCAGTAGGATTGGAAGAAGGTAAAACAACATTAACCTCATTAGCAGTCTCATTCTCCTTAGGTAACATGGCAGCTAACAAAGGAAAATGTGTCCCTTCAAATTTAGTCCTCATTGTAGCAAATAACTTAGGAGTCAAAACACTTATGGGATGAAAAGCTTGGGTTTGTGTAGAAACATTCAGTATCATCTGTAAGAACCTAGGGTACATCAAAAACTTACCCTTTTTCCTAGTTATATTTTCTACCATATTATCAAAGATAAACTTAGAAAAATTATAAGTCAAATCCTTAGATAAACAAACAATACCACATCCCATTTGTGTAGAAAACTGATCCCATCCTCCAGACTTATTGCTCATACACTGTAGCAACGTATGAACCAAGAACCTCCACATAGGACAAAGCTTATTTTTCAACCACATATCTGTCCTCGTACTTTGATATCCAATTGCTCTAAGCCCTTCAAGTACCATCGTAGAATCTGAATGATAAACTCCATTCTCATCATCCAAGCGAAGTTGTCTTCTGATCAGTTCCTCTGTCACCACATATTCTTGTCCATCAACACTTGCAACTATCTCAGTATCACTTCTTCTTTCTGCCGACGCCCAAAATTGAGTAATCAAAGTTTCATATATAGCATTTGGAGAATGCGTCAATGCATACAGAATCTTTGATCTTAGTAAGAAAGAAATCATCGGCCTATACAGCTTATCTCCTCGAGCAGTACCAAGAAAAGCAACCTTATTATGATCATGTTTAAATTGAAGCGCCATGAGAGATTTTGAAGATTAGGGTTACGATTTTGCACAAAAGGAAGTGTTTTTAATGAGAGTAACAATCGAATCACTTAATGTGGAGCGAAAATATGCCGTAGAGAATAAATAAAAATTTCCCAATTTTGGTCAAAGTTGACCAAAGCTGACGTGGATTTCTACTTTTACTCGGATTCACTTATAACTTCGGTAGAAACGGAAACCATTCTGCTGAAGTAGAACAATCAGCAGAAACAGAATACTTCTCCAAGAAGTTTCAGTAAATATCTTTTTACTGTTTCACCCACACACATTAATTCTCTTACCACTTGAACCCGGCTATAAAACAATCCCAATGCACATAGACTTCTTCATCAAAAATCCCCAAATAATATTTCAAACCCTAATTCCTCCAATACTCCAAAATTAACCATAATCATCATGAGTACCAAACCTGAGATCATAGATCTCACAACAACATCCTCATCATCATCATCATCATCTAGTGAAGATACCAATCCATGGTTTCACTATTTTCCAAAACCATATTCACTACCAAAGAAGTCACCCTTTCTCTCCTCATCAGAAGATGAAAGTGTTGAGAAACCAAGTGTATCTGCTGAAGATTCTGATGAATCCTATAATGAGGGAACATCTTACTCCTAACCCTCAGCACCTAGGCCTCAACAAAGGCTACGAGCCAAAAATCCACCACTTCCTATGGGAAGAAATGTAGTGCTTGGTCTCTCTGCATCAGGTTTTGGTGCATCATCACATATCGTATAAGGGAATGGAAAAAGGAAAATGATGTAAGTTGTTGTATGATGGAAAGAGTAGATGATACATAAATGAAAATCTTTCCTTCTCATCTCTCTACCACAATCAGCTTCAGCTTCTTCGTTTTCATCAATCCATCCTCTCCATTTTGATCCTTAGCATCTGTTAGGGTTGGTTATGCTTATCACAAAAGCATAGCCATTATATAGTGCCAAAAGATGTGAGCAGTCATGCTCATCGTGCTCATCTTAGATGTTGGAACATATGATATGTAATAGATTAGGACTATTAGTTCATGTAGATGCTTTTGATGTTGCTAGTACTCTGTAATCTGTAAGCTGTAAACTGTTTCTTGAATGAATGAATGATCTATTTGCTTCTGTACTTCTTTAGAATGAATCATATAACTTCAGTACTTCAACTTCAGAGGAAACAAATAACACACTTCAGCACAATGAATTCAGTGGAAACAAGCTTAAGCTTTCTTGACCATATCTCAACTGATCAGAGACAACCATTCTGCAAAACAAACACAGAAACATACACAAACCAACAAAGAAACACACTAAAATTACATTAGCAGGTTAGAGTTAGTTAAAATCAACCAAATATACAAAATTACATAGCAAAATGCAAAGTTATACACAAATCCTCCCCTGAGGCATATGCCTCCCCTGAGGCCTATGCCTCCCCTTAAACTTTGCAGTTAAGGGTTAAGCATGCCAATATGGACCACAAGGTGTTGAAACCTTGGTCCTTCAAAAGCCTTTGTTAACAAATATGCCACATTATCATCAGTATGAATTTTGACCACATTTATCAAAATTTTATCATATGCATCTCTTATAAAGTGGTGCCTGATTTCAATATGTTTTGTTCGACTGTGAAAAACTGGATTTTTAACAATGCATATGGTACTTTGATTATCAATAAAAATTGTTGTGTTCATGAAATTATACCCATAATCCAACAACTGATTTTGAATCCAAAGAACCTGTCCACAGCAATTAGCAGCAGCCACATACTCTGCTTCAGTAGATGAGGTAGCCACAATAGTTTGTTTCTTGCATTGCCAAGAAATCAATCTCTTTCCAAGGAATTGGCAACCTCCAATGGTGGACCTCCTATCCAGATTAGCACCAGCATAGTCACTATCACTATAAGCTTCCAACTTAAAAGGAGACTCTTTTGGGTACCAAAGACCTAGAAAAGGTTGGCCTTTAAGGTACTTAAAGATCTTCTTAACAGCATTGAGATGGGAAGTCAGTGGAGTAACTTGATGTCGCGAACAAACACTCACAGCAAAAGTAATATCAGGTCTGGAAGCTGTTAAATACATCAAAGACCCAATCATAGACCTGTACAAATGAACATTCACAGGTGGATCAGCTTCATTGTTGGTCTTTGTCTTTGGAGCTTCATAAGGTGTAGTGGCAGTTCTTACACCCTCCATACCAAACTTCTTCAGGATGTCCCTCACATACTTGTCCTGACTGATAAAGATACCATCAGGTTTCTGCTGAACTTGAAGACCCAAAAAGAAAGTCAGCTGTCCCATTGCACTCATCTGAAACTCTCCCTTCATAAGCTCCTCAAACTCCCTGCACCAAGCTTCCTTTGTGGATCCAAAAATAATGTCATCCACATACACTTGCACAAGAATTATGTCAGTGGAATTCTTCTTAAGGAAAAGAGTCTTATCAATTGCACCTCTTCTATAACCATGCTTCAGCAGAAATGTAGAGAGCCTAGCATACCAGGCCCTATGTGCCTGATGTAGTCCATAGAGAGCTTTGACTACCTTATAAACATGATTTGGATGATCTGGATCTTCAAATCCTTTAGGTTGAGTGACATACACCTCCTCTTCAATTTCACCATACAAGAAGGCTCCTTTAACATCCATTTGATAGACCATAAAGCCCATATAGGATGCATAAGCTAAGAAAATCCGTATAGCCTCAACTCTTGCCACTGGTGCAAACACTTCATCATAATCGATCCCCTCCTCTTGTCTATAACCCTGTGCAACTAATCTGGCTTTGTTTTTAATGACAACACCCCGAGCATCTCTCTTATTCTTCAGAATCCATTTAGTCCCAATAGCATATTTACCATCAGGTAGTGGTACCAATATCCAAACCTGCTGATTTTGAAATTGTTGCATCTCATCCTGCATTGCTTCAAGCCAACTTGAGTCTTCAAGAGCCTGAGTAACACTGGTTGGTTCCACTTTTGAGAGAAAACAATCAAACAGACAATGTTGATAGTCTGTGTGATTGTCTCGCTGCTGATTTGAGACATAAGAGACAAAAGCCACCTGTCCATATTTAGAACGCGCCACAGTACCTCTTGTTCTAACAGGTGCATTAGGATCACCAATTATATTAGACTGTGGATGAACATTGTTGATCCTTGTAGTAGTGGTGGTGTTGACATCAATTGAGGAATCAAGATTAGTCATAGTAGGTTCAAAGTCAGTATCATAGGAAGGTGTGTTGAAGATGCCTGCTTTAGGTTGATGATGACCAAGATCTGAAGGTTTTGGAAACCGTGTATAAGGTTCTCCAAGGTCTGTTGACACTCTAGTAGAAATAGGAGTAGTGTCACCATGTCTTTCAGCCGAATTGGAGAGGTGAGGAGAAACAGAACTACCTTCAGCAGAATTGGAGTTTCTGCCGAGTGCTTCATTTGAACTTTCTTCAACATTCCTCTCAGCATCTAAATTGGCTGCATACTCTTGTTTCTTCAGTCTAGCAAGGTCCTCAGCATAATAGAATTCATCTTCACCCACATCAGTATAATCTTTAGAAGTGTCACCTACAAAATTGTTAGGAGAGAAGGAAGGCACTACAATGGGTTGTTCATCATCATCAGACCCACTGTCAGAATGAGCTTCCAAAGTTTCTGCACTAGTAGTTGGAGATGCTTCAGAATCTGCATTTTGGTTAGCCATATGTCTAGCATAACCCAAGTAATCAGTCAAGTAATCAAGATCAAATGACCAAACATGACCTTGTCCTTGAACATTAGGCTTGTCTTCAAGATACCTCAGATTCAATGTCTCCTCAATCTTCTTAGCAGATACATTGTAAACCCAGTATGCCTTACTATGAGCAGAATACCCCACAATGTAACCATCATCAGCTTTCTCATCAAATTTGCCCAAAGGATCACTGGTATTCAAAATTGTCACTTGGCAGCCAAACGGTTTAAGGTAATGAATAACAGGAACTTTTCCAAAAAGAAGTTCATATGGTGTTTTAAGGTGTGGCCTAGTAATGGACACTCTATTTAGAACATAACAAGCTGTCCCAACAGCCTTAGTCCAAAACATGGTAGGAAGTTTAGAGTCTGCTAGCATTGATCTTGCAGCCTCTATTAAGGTTCTATTTTTTCTTTCTGCCACCCCATTTTGTTGAGGGGTTCTTGGAGTGCTATAGTCCCTTTTTATTCCCTTTAACCTGCAGAGTTCTATCAGAATGGCATTTTTGAACTCTGTACCATTATCACACCTAATTCCTTTCACCTTTTTGTTCAACTGATTCTCAATAAGGGTAATGAAATCTTTCAATATTTAAGATGTTTCATCTTTGGTCCTTAGAAAGAATACCCAACAAAATTTGCTAAAACCATCAGTGATCACCAGACAAAAATATTTATGATCAATGCTTCTCACTTTAGTTGGACCAAACAGATCCATATGAAGCAGCTGAAGAGGTTCAGAAATAATGGTTACTGCTGTAACAGGAACACCTTTGTATGAGGCTCTGTGCTGCTTTCCTTTGTTGCATGCAACACAGTTATGATCATTGGTGAATACTTTGGCAGGAAGACCTTGAACAAGGCCCAGTTTTGAAAGCTGGTTAATGGTTTTAAAATTGACATGGGCCATCCTTCTGTGCCATTTGGTGGACTCATCCACAGATGCTTTAGCCACCAAACATGTTAAGTCACCTGCTGGTTTGACATTAGTTAAGTTGAATGTATACAGATTGTGACTACGAGGAACCTTCAGCAGAATTGAAGTTTCTTCTGGGAGTTTGAAGTCTTTAGACAGCACAAGACATTCATCCTCTGTGAAGAGTACTTTGTTCTTAGTGTCACAGATTTGTGAGACTGAAAACAAATTGAAGTGTTGAAGTTCCTTGACATAGTAAACATTCTCAAAATCCAGCTGAGGTGTTTTGATGGTCCCTTTTCCTGTAATTCGTCCATCACTTCCTCCAAAGGTTACATTGCCTCCACCTTCAATAGGTACAAAGTTATGCATCATGTCTCTGTTTCCTGACATACTTCTAGAACAACCACTGTCAACAATTCCAACATCTTTATGCTTAAGGGGATGATCCTACAACAACAACAAAAAATATACAGAGAATTAGTACACTATGGAGGCTCAAGTCATTGCTGACTTGAACCTGCCTTGTGGATCATATGAGTTGTGCCAAGTAGAAGAATAAGATCCACCATTGTTCTTGGGTCTTGACAGCAGTATCCCAGTACCCTCTCCCATCAGTCATAGGGTTAACATATCTAGGCCAAAAACCATTTTTAAAATATTCACTGGTTGGTTGAACATATGGTTTTCCAATTGATCTTCTCCAAGGAAAAGAATTATTATAATTAGTAGCTTGTGGAACATAAGGAGGTATATCATTAACATTGGTCCACATTGGTCTAGAATGCCTAGAATCACCACACCTACTCATTCTTTGCTCATGATAATCACAATCCTTAATTAAATGAGATTTACTTCCACACACAAAACATTTCTTCTGAAGAGAAGATTTATTCAAACCAAAAGAAGTATTCTTACAAGCAGAAGTATTCAAACCAAAACCATGAAAAGAATTGTTTTTAACAGTATTATTATGCAAAGTATTAAAAAGCAAGTCTTCAGAGGCAACTGTCTTGGAAGTTGATTCCTTGGCAGCAACTCTGACATGCTTATTGGTAGTCTTGGGTGTAGGCAAGGGTGAAGACTTGGGAAGGGCAGGCTTGGGAAGGTCAGACTTGGGAAGGTCAGACTTGTCATTTGAATCACACTCTGTAGACCCTTGCTTGGAGGACTTGTCACTGTTAACGCAAGAGACAAAGTCATTAGTAGAAGTATTAGGGTCTGGCAAGTCTCTTGACTTTTTGCCATACAGATGGTGTGAGCCATCAAAGTCTTTAAGAGTGGAAAGGTCAATGGGCATATGCTCACCTCTAATTGGTCCACGTACGGCATGTAGGTCACCTTCTTTCAAAAAATTAGCTAGGCCTGCTGGTGTAGATTTACGTGTGTCATCCCTAGCTTCTAAGCCTACATATTTCTTAAAACCTAAAGCCACTGTAGAATTGGGAGCTTGACTGCTATAAATGAGACTAGCCAACTTATTACCATTCATCATCCACTCATTATTCCTAGCAATTTCCTCCTTAAGTTTCTCCTTAAGCTCTAGATTTTCTGACTCTACATCAGCTCTTAACTTCTCAGACCATTTTAATTCATTTGAAGCACATTCGAGATCTCTTTCTAAAACACCTATTTTCTCACCATAAGCTATTTCATTCTTCTTTAACCAAACCTTTTGTCTTTCTAGTGTTTTTAAAGCCTGTTTATAAGCTTCTACTTCCACATAGCATTCATTATATTTAGGTTCCATAATATCATAAGCTTGTTTGAGTTCATTATAACGCTCACTACAACCAAACAAACAGTTTTGTACCTGAGAGATGCCCATCAAGGCAATCTGATCATGCCTATCCTCTGAAGTACAGCTTGCAATCAACCCAACATTATCAGGACCATCATTATCAGACTCCTCATGTTGCTTCCAGTCCACATTGCTATCCAGAGTGACCAAAGCAGTTGATCCCTTTGACGTTCCTGCCTCATTCTGATACTGCTGATAAGAAGTGTATCTTGTCTCATCACCAGCTTTCCTGTCTTTGCATTCTCTAGAAAAGTGACCCATCTGTTGGCATGTGAAGCATTTAACCTTCCTCTTGTCAAACCTTGCTGGATCACGTCCTTTAAATCCAAACCTTCTTCCAGCTTTTCGCTCAAAACTCTTGATGTCCATGGAAAGCATAGCCAACTGCCACTTCAGCTTCATCTCTTCCATCTCAAGTGAGTCCACTTGATCAAAATCTTCATAGGCCAGATCCTGCAGAGGATCATAATCAGCAAAGAAAGATCCAAGAACATCTTCCATAATTCCACTGGATCTAGGAAGAGAGCTTGATGAAGGAGCAGCATAAGATGATGAAGAATATGGGCTTGGACCATAGCTAGACTTTGGAGTAGAGGCTCCAACAAATGCAGTATGACTAGCAGTAGAAGATGATCGAAAAGGGCTTCTTACATCATGTTCAAGAGCTTTAAGTTTGTTATACAGCTCATCAAAGGTCATCATGTCTAAGCCACCTTTAGCTTTTAAAGCTATGCTTACATGTAGCCAGGATGGAGGTAATGACCTCAGAAACTTAGAGTTACAGTCATCATTATCCGGCTTTGCCTGTAGCTGATTCAACTGACTTAAGATCTTGTGAAACTTATCATAGCCCTTGTGAATTCCTTCCTCTTCAGAGATCTGAAAGTCCTGAAACTGTTGTCTTAGCATGGACTTCTTCAGTCTTCTAGACTCCTCATTCCCACCGAACTTCTCCTTAATTGCTAACCATATATCCTTAGCATCTTGCATGAAGTGAAAATCACTCAAGTGATCCTCAGGAATAGCTTGCAGAAGAATAGTTCTGACCTTTGTTTCTCTCTGAACTGCCAGCAACTCTTCAGCAGTTTTGGGAGGAACATTCATCATATTACCAGCAGCATCCGTGGTAGTTCTCTTCAAACTGTTCCCCTTCAAAATTACCTGCCATAGATTCCAATCAATGTTGGAGATCCAGTTTTGCATCTTCATAGCCCAAAGATCATATTCCTCCCTTTTAAGGTAAGGAAACTTAGCATTGCTATTAGAGAGACTTAGTTGTTGCAGATGGGTGGAGTTTTGGTTGTTGGTGAGTTCAGTATCAGCATCTGAACCAGGCATGATGATTTTGTTAT
The DNA here is from genome assembly GCA_019973895.1 of Chrysanthemum seticuspe. Lineage (NCBI taxonomy): Eukaryota > Viridiplantae > Streptophyta > Magnoliopsida > Asterales > Asteraceae > Chrysanthemum > Chrysanthemum seticuspe. Next base: position 111,583,703 of record BPTQ01000004.1, read on the forward strand.
GGTTGTATGGGTGTTTAGAAAAAGCTTGTCCTTAGTATCGTAGAGACTCTCACGAGGCTCTGATACCACTTGTTGAAACAAACAAAGACCTTGATAGATCTTGAGCTCGTGGATCGTTATGTATGCCTATGTAATCACAAGCACAATAAAAGACAATCTCTACTACTAATGTTTATCAGCGGAATATAAACACAAGTAACAAATAACTAAGAACTTCTTGATCCTCTATGGATCTTTATATTAACTAAAACTGAGTTTTTCCAATCGGTACATAACTCATTCTAATGTGTTCCTTTTATAGACAAGGAACCCTAAACAATATCGCTAAACCGTTTCCCAAGAAACGTATAATCATAAAACTAAATAAGATATACACAATCACTTCCTAATAAAGCTCATGTATATCCACACTAAATAAACTAAACACGGAATAAACACATCCGCAGAAACAGACTATTAACTATTATACTTCAGCAGATTATGTCTTCAGCAGAATCCACTTCTCTTCAGTAGAAACACTTCGGCATTAATATCAGCATAATCCAAACTTCACTTAATTCCCAATAGTCTCAACATGCAGTGTATAGCTCGAAGGACATCGTGGCCATCAAACACATTGATCTCAAGTCTAAGTGGGACTACACATTCTTAAAGAATATCATAGTCAAACGACAAGATGAACAGGACTATGGATTCTCCGAAGCTGACTTTGAGAACTTGTCCCTCAACGACATCGAAGACATGTATCTTGCCAAAGTACAGGGTCGTATGAGACAATTCTCGACTGAAGTTCAACTTGAATTTATCAAGTCAGTTCTCATCTTCATTAGACGCATCGTGATCAAAGAACGTGTCGAAGATATCCAGATGGCTGTTGAATCATATCAGAAACGTGTAAACTTCACTCCACCACAGCTTGATCTTCCCGACATCAACCAGCTTAAACAACTCACGCTCATCAGCAAACCTTTCGGCGTTGTTTACCGCAGTGAACTTCGAAGAAACTGCTTAATGGCGTGTAATGAGCTCCACAAATTCGGGGATCATACCTTGAAAATGGTTAGGGATGGATTGGCGTACAGATTGAAGGATATACGCCTGAAAGTTGGGAATCCTAAACGCTGGAATTCTCAGGACAGGAGGGATGTGAAACGCATCATCACCATGATTGATGAACGGTTGTTCAGAAGGGATCAGTTCAGACGATTGGAAAGCTATGTTGGTGGTCGACTCAGGAGGAACATCATCGGCTTTCAACGCCCGGTGCGCACTCCTGGGAATATCACTGCACTTCCTGGTACCCCTTAAATGGTTTCCTTCATATAATTTTGGATGTATGATTATATATGTGAATGGCTTGTGCACAAATAACAGTGTACAACCCGTAATTGTCAAGAAAGGACCCTGTGGTACGCCTCAGTGCCACAATCCTTATAAAAGGAGCGAAAGCTTCTTAATTTTTGAGTTAAACCTATCAAACCTTTCACTTTTCAAGGTTTTGCTCAAAAAGACAAGTACTTCCCCATATGATTTTTCAAAACCTCAACCGTTTATATCACTAGTTGAGGGGGAGTATTTGATTTAAAACTTTGTTCACAAATTGTTCATAGTGGTCGTCTTCCCGCAACACTCGAAATGGTCATATTTATTCTCAAATGTTTCAAAAATAACATTTTCATATGCCATTTTTGAGGGGGAGAAAATTTGTGTGATAAGAAATATGTGGTGAATGCAAATAAATCTGTGAACTTCAGACTTAAACAACGAATTGACGGTACTAAACTGTTAGTAACTCGAAAAGACTTGTCCTGGACGGGTAATAATTTCAAGCTAGTTCGCTAGTGATGTAAACGTGTCTCGCAAAGGACTTGTCTGAGTAGAAAGTACCATTCGAGAAACTTTTGATAGACATGAACTCTGACGGGTTTGACAACCTTCCAAGGTTTGTCTACACCTTCAAGGTAGTTATTAGAGCTTGGGTAAAGGGGAGTAATCCTGCACCCTGGTAAATATATTAACCAAATAAACGTTTAAGTACAATGGATATGAGTGAAGTCCCATATCTCAGCCCGTTACATAGGCATAAAGCTTACATAACAAGATACTTCCTAAAAGATGTCACCTAAAAAGATATTTTGTTGTGTCATATGTTATCATATGTTATATGTTATCATTTGAGTAGTGGGTTGTTTTCTTGTTTAGAGTTATTAGAGCTAGTTGTCACCTAAAAGCTGACAATGTAACTCTTTAACTATGCAACGTAACCGTGTCTCGCGGGGGATTGTCTATCTTTAGTGGATCAATTCAAAAAGTGCGCGCTCTTTCCTCACTGTGCATTTAACCATTAAAACTATTAAGCACATGTGGAGGGGGAGTATTTATGCAAAACCTCATCTCTCACTATGGTTCAAACATGTTTTTCGTTAACAAACCCTTTGAGATAGGTTTTAACATACATTGGTTATAATGGCAAACATAGGTAAGTCATGGAGTTATAAGGTGACTAAGGTTAGGAATAACCGTCCTATGATCCGCCAGAGCCGGAGGGATCTACCCAAGGAAACTACCATTAGTAAGTGTTAGAAGTCCTTAGGAATGATTATAAAAAGGAGAAAATGAGAATCGGAGAAAGAAGGAGTTGAAGAATCAAAAAGAAATGTAAAGTAAAGGGTGAAAAGAAATAGCCCTCCAGATTATTCAACTTAGGGCAGACACCGGGTTCAATTCATATGCTACTGGTTGTCACTTAGTGACACCAGTATTGAAGATTAAAAGTCGTCATGGACCTAGTGACGCATGCACTAAACCTTCTTAGCCACTCAAGTTTCTCTCAACAGAAACTTGTTTCATTCTCACAGGGAACCCTACATAATTTATTGGCTTTCTCTTAGAGAACGCTGGTATTGAAGAAGGAGACCCTCTCCCTAGTCTCCGCTCAGGAAAACCAAAACGCACTATTGAGTCTAGAGCCATGAGATTCATCAAAAGATCTCTTAGGAACACTTGACATTTAATCACTTGAAGATCAACAAATAAGATCATCAGTGGTTCATATCGAGTCCTTCACAGATCTTTGCAATCTGTCGAGAACATTCATGAGAGGTTCACATCTGTGATCCTCAGTGATTGAATGGAAACTCCTGCCAGGGTCAACATCAAACAGCCCTGACAGCAGGTCACTTCGGTAACTCCCCGTGGATTACGCGGAGTGTGTCTCAAACGGTCTACAGTCGTGAGGTGATGCTTCGGTGTACCTCAGCGACTCATCTGAACTGTAGATGTACTTCGGTACATCGCGTTATCTCACTTGTGGGACTCCAGTTCAGGAACGGCCTTTGTAAGAATTAGAGTTGTGTTTTCACACTATGCTGTTAACACTCTCGAAGTTCAAACTTGTAAGTGCCGGAAACCGCTTATTACTAACCGTTTGAAATGTTTTCTTCTTATGGAAGCTCTGGAGCGGGATGATCGTGCTGATTCTTCTCATGCTCACGCCAACATCAACACTAATGGAAGTTCTATTCAAAAGCAACACAACCGTCAGAATGATTCTTCGTCAACCCAAAGAATCTACAATGATAAAGACTTAAAGAACTTCATCAGTATTGAATTCCAACGTCATAGAGCGTGTGAGCATGTTGAAGAATGACGTGGAGACACTGGAGCAGCGAAGCAGACCTGAGGCAGACTGATGCAGACAACAACATACTATCACTTTCACCACAAAGAACAATGATCAAAGAACAAAGTTAAAGATGACGTCGAAGCATAACTGCTCAATGATAACTATCTCTCTACACTGGGGAGATTGTTCGAATCAAGACAATTCCTCTCACAAGAAAGAAGAATGTCAGAAGACGTCACAGCTACTATTACATCAACGCCTTCACCGTTTACATTCATATATACTTGAGGGGGAGATTGTTGGAATCACTCCTAAACAGTACTTCAAGTATTTATATTTCATATGTAATAGGTAGCTTTATTATGGCCTTTATGTTTGTTTAAGGTCAAGCTTATGTAGAAGGCCCATAAGCTTGATCCAAGCCCAATAAGGAATAGGGAAGGAGAGGGAGTGTTGCCCTAGCTCCTTGCCTATATAAACTCTTGTAAACCCTCATTTGAGGGTTGGTTGTTCAAGTTTTTCTTTTCACACATTCACCTACGCCTAACCGTGCCTCTCTTATTGTGTATGTGTGCTTGTTTACTTGTTCAATCGCCTTATCTCTTCTCTTATAAGCTTGTGTTGTAAAACTAGTGACCTAACACCAATCCTTTTGTTTATTAGATATGGCGGACTGATAACCGTAAGCTGAGTAAGTGCAAAACACTTACTCCAAAAAAAATTTTGGCCAAAAATAGGGGAATAGGGTGGTATAATTACATGATAAAATTCGTGAGAATTTCCCCCCACACTAGAAATGAATATTGCCCTCAATATTCAAAGTACCGGCTGTTATGCCGAAACTTAGAACGTAAAAGGGAAATATTACGGCCATTATTTGAATTTTTTTTTTTTTTTTTTTTTTTTTTTTTTTTTTGAAAACTTATATACAACAGCGGAGGGCAACTCCCCCACACTAGGGTGGTACACACGGGTGCAAACCCATGTTATGCTACTGTTTTTGTTTACCGAGTCGCTAGCTTGACTCGACCCCGAATTCATTGGTCCATGGGGGAGCAAGTGGAATAGAAAATCGCCATCGGACTTTCATTCAAATAGTTTGGATAAACATTGAATGTAATGAAAGTTCCACTCCGATGAGATAAAACCGGCTCAAAAGAATGAGAAATGCCGGGATCAAAGATGGTATCTTCACTCCCGTAGGAGTTAAGACATGGAGAAGAAATGGGAGGAGAAGGCAAAGTGTCAATGACATGACAACGGGTGAGATGGGTGGGTAAAAGATTAGATTGAGGAACATTGAGCGAATGTTCAGAAATCTTATCCACCACTAAAGCAATGAAAACATCCATGTTGGGCTTAGAAGAGGTTCCATCATCCGGCGGTTTAGCAGGCGGACGAGTGGATGATGGACCTAAGCCATAATCGTCACTCTGAAAACCCGAAGGTATGGAGTCATCTGAAGAAAGAAAGTCGACGTGCACATCATCATCTCCCGGTGGAGAATGATTAACGAGAGCGAGTACATCGGCGAACTCCTTGAGAAGGTATAACGTCGAAGTGGGATTGCCACTATTCTTTTCTTCGGGAAAAGATGGAGATATAACGAGGTTCTCCATGAAAGATTCAATATCCTCATTCTGAATATCAAAGATGGGATTATCTGAAATTAGAGTGAATTTAGAATCGAAGTCAAACAGAGGATTAGTGAATGCCGTAGCAAAAGGTTCTTCGGATACAACAAGAATATCTTCATCGTCCGTTTCAAAATCAGTGTCCATATCAAGATCATCGTGATCAACATCTCTCACTTCTTCCAAGCTGACGAGCTCAGAAGGTAAATCTTCCACATAAACGATGTCTCCACAAGATAACGAATCATCATCATTAGAATCGGAGAACATCTCAACATGATCTTTTGGGAAGACAAGAGGGGTAGGGATATCACACAAATGCTCGAGAATTCCATGTGACTCTCTTGGGATTGGGACAAGGTTCTCGACACTAGACTTTATGAATTCGTCCGGTTCTTTTTCAGGAACAGTGTCAAGATGCTCATCCCCCATAATAAGAGAGTGAGTGTGAATCTCGGGTGTGATAACAATAGACTGAGGGAGTTGAGAAATATTATCTTTAAAAGGATAAAAACTCTCCTCGTCATCATCATACATAGCTGCCTTAAGAAATTGGGAACGCCTTAGAGCTGCATGCTCTAGGACTAATAATTCTTCCCTAGATTTGCGAGCCTCTCGTTCTTCGGCTAGTAATTCTCCCATGGTTTTTTCATTACTCACTTGATTCTTAAAGTTTTGAATCATATCATCAAGTGTTTTCATTGCGGTTTCAAAATTTTGGGAAATTTCTTGAGACAACGGCTCAGGTAGAGTTTGAACCGTATGATGTTGTGGAGGTTGGAAATTATCAAAACCGGAAGTATAGTAATTTTGATTCCACGGTTGACATTGAAGATTATCGTGAGGACCTCCACAAAATTCACAGCAGTTATGTTGATTATATGAAGATAAGTCGGGCTATGGTGGGTAATTGGAAAAGTTTGAGGGGTCGTTAAATGAGTACGGATTAGGATCATAATCAAATGAATTCCTCGAACCACAAAACAAACAACTCCCATTATGAATATCATTACCACACTGTACACACGTACACCAGCGACAGGGTGAACCAAAAAGAGGCTCACCACAACCGACACAAGGAATAAACGATTCCATTGAGAGTTATGAGAAGGAATCGGTTCATTCAAAGAATCAACAAAACCAACAAGGTGATCCGAATGACTATCAAGTCTCGAAGAACATTTTGAAAAATCTGGAGGTGGGACAAGTGGTGTGCTCTCAGAGCTAGCAATTTCCACCACTTCCGTTTTGGTCTCCGGTTCTTGCTCTTTAATCGTAAATCGCAAAAGATTTTGATCAATTCTGGACGGTTTGGGCTCAGAGACAATACAAGAAACATCGGGTTGTGGCAGATGGTCGGAAAAACTTGGAGAATCATCGAGAGAGTTTTTATCGGATAATTCGCACCAATAATAATATTTGCTTGCACCCATCCTTCCACATCGCTTGCATAAACAATCCGGATTCTGACAATAGAGCTGATCCTCTTCCATACGGCTTTTGCAGTGGAAACAACGACGATAATCGAATGTCGCCATGAGAATTAAACATGTAGAGGGTTAAAGAAATAGAATTAAGTGGTCGAGAGGATACGAAGAATAGAATCAAACGGTAAGAGAGGGTAAGAGAAATAGAAGTATCGAATAAGAGGAATGAGAAGAATATTTTTGGATTTTTGGTTTTTATGAAAAACGGTAACTTCACGAGGAAGGATCTTCAAGTCACTAATCGCAAAAACTTCACGATATTGTCGCAGCACACCTCCCCGGTAGCGGCGCCAAAATTTGATTCGTGTAAAGTGAGTGTTGAAACAAACACAATATCAAAATATCAGATTAATCGTAAAATCCGACAAATCAACCTTTTAGGAAAAGGGTTAACGTGCCAAATCTCACGGGTGTGATAAAAGTGATACCGGGAAAGTGATTTCCCCGGGTCGTGTCCCAACGAGGTGTGAAATTGACGGAGTCGTTGAATTTCGTGATTAGGACTTGAATTGGTTTAACAAATTTTGACTTTGATTTCGTTTTCTACAAATGAATGAACGAAAATGAAAATAAAGCATGTAAAGCAATGTTAACTCTAAATAAACTACTACTAAGTCTAAGAAGCAATAAAACGAAGCTAAATTACATCCTAGGGTGCTAAAATGCAAAAAAACGCGAAACCCGAGCTAATCCCGAGCCCCGAGAGTGAAAAATATGCAATTTAAGTCCTACGAGTGCAAAACTAATTTTCCTACATTCTAAATGACTAAAAATAATTTTAGGAAAAAGCCGGGTATTTTTTCGACTTTTATTTTATTTATTACGAATTAAAAACTAATTTTAACTAATTAATTAATTAAAAATACTAAACATTTTTAGAAAAATTTAAGAAAAATACAGAAAATACTTTTAATTAAACTAAATCTATGAAAAATAAGAAAACATGCTACTGCTTAATGAATTCAGCAATTAATAAGCTCTAAAAGGGAATAATCTAAAACTGCTAGGTGTATTTAAATAATTAGGAAAGCAAATCCTAACACAAAACAAGTTGTAGTGCAGATGGTAAGGGTGCTGCTGGTGCGTGGTCTTGTTGGTTGCAGGAGGTCGTGGGTTCAAGTCCCACCTCCTCTCTTTTCACACATTATTATTATTATTTTTTTCTATTGCCAACTAATTTAAGCACTAAATTAAGACCTTTTTTACAAAAACTAAAAGATGGAAAAGCTAGAAAACAAGCTGTAAACAGCTTATTCACCAACAGATTACTCAAGTGGGGTGTTTGGCTTGCACTATTGTGAGGCTGCCAAGGCTACTAGAAGCTAAAAAACTATCAAAAGGTCTAAATAGGCTCTACATCTAATAAGCACCAACATAAATTATCTAAAACCTCTAAGGGGGAACACAAATAAGCTAAAAGGAAACATCAACAAGCTAAAATAAGGGCTGCTTGGGACAGGGCAGAAAAGGCAAGAAAAAGCTTCAATAAGGTAATAAACTAATAATCACTACTCTAATTTATCTGAAAGCATTACGCAGACCCTAAATAAGCACAAATAAAAAGAAATAAGCTAAAACCAAAGCTAAATAAGTTCATAAGTTGCTGCTGCAACAGTGGACAGGAGGGGCTGCTGTGGGTGTTTTAAAGCTAACTTAAACTATGAAAAAGCTAAGGCTAGGGTCTAAAAGCTTAAAATAGATAAGGTTAACACTAATGGCGATCTTAAAAACTAAATGGCAACTTAAATGAGCTAAAAGAGAGCTTGCTAAGGGCTTGTGAAAAAGGCTAAATGGGGACAGCAGAGGACAGTTTGACAAATTATTAAACAACACAAAAACTATTTTAAAGCAACTAAACACTACTTGTAGAGGCTAAGATAGTGTCGAATAAACTTCACAAGATCATTTTGAAATCCAACATGGGTCAAAACTGAGTATTCACCCATGAAAAGTGTAAATCCAAACACCCCTTTACAGGGGAAAACTAGAAACTGTATTCAAAGAAGTTATCTGAGACTTTAAAAAGCTTTAACAAACTGACTTGATACCTTAAAAAAAACTTGATTAAGCTTAACAACTTTGGAATAATCTTGCAACAAACTTGAAATATGACAAATCCTTAAGAACACAAACAGAAACAAATGGCATACACAAACTGAATTAAAAACATTAAATTGCATTAACTTGAAATGAAAAATTACATGTAAATTTAAATGACAATGAAAAGTAAAATGGTACTAGAATAAAATTTCTAGACTAATTATTGACTAATCCTACTTCTCCTATTTATACAAAAGATAACTTCTGTCTTTAGTCTCTTGTGTTTTTCTTTTGTGAGTACAAACAAGCAAAAACACATTGTGCTTCTTTCACTCAATCCCAGCCATCTGATTTCTTCTTGGAAACCCCACTGCTTCATCTTGGCCATTTAAATCACTTTTGTTGTTGAGGATTGCCACAGTGGCAAGGGTAACACGTGAAGGAGGGAAACATGTGATCTTTTGTTGGTTTATGGGACTGAAATTGATGGAGAGAAGGGGAAAACTTTTGGGCGTTAGGGTTCTTGGGTAAAGGGATGATGGGAGGGAAAAGGAGAGTAGAAAAAAAAACAGATATGTTTTATTCTGCTTTGTGGAGGGATTTTGTTTTAAGTAAAAAAAAATCCAATTTTTTGTATTTTTGTTTTAATAAAAAAATGTATTTCTTGTATTTTAGGTTTTAAAACTTTTTTTTTTTTTTTTAAACAAAAACTGATTTTTAAGAAAAATTAGTTTTTACAAAATTGGTTTTGAAGGCTAAATCGGATTTTTTTGGTTTTACGAGGCAATTTGGTCATTTGGGTGTCGGGAATTGGTAAAATGGTGATTTTGTTATCGGGTTAGGATTTAAGGTTGTTTCCCCCTCATCACTTTCAAAAACGCGTCCCGGGCTCTGAAAATGTAGAAAATCCATTGCCGGCTCCGTCTGTTTCAGCACTTTTTCAAGTTTTAGCTCGATTTCGTCCGTTTTCGCTCTGTTTTCAATCCTTTTGTACCTGCAAGACACAAAACACACTCCGGGGATATTTTTGACATATTTTGATCATATTCGGGTGTTTTTAGTCGTTTTTGTGGTCTTAGATGGGTAAAAACGATGAGTGAATAAGCACTCATCAATTATCCTTGTGGTATTGCCAGAACATCTGAGTGATATATTAAATATATTCACGATGAAGATGGAAATCCTTCTAGAGCCAACATCAAACAAGCTCTTGGTGGGTGACATGTGAGATCTTCTCGTAAGATCATGCTTGTGACAACTGGATAGAAACAATGGGGAGATTCACTCTTGAATCAACCTTGGTCCAGGAATGGAATTGACGAATACTTTTGGAAAAACCGTTCGATGTGAAAATCTTCTTTTCTCTAGCACATCGAATGTGTATTCATATTTCAAACTCAAAAAGTATCTCTGATTGAAAAAATACATTTGGAAAAACCGTTCGATGTGCGAATCTCTTCTTTTCGCTAGCACGTCGAATGTGGTCTCTTTTCAAATACAAAAGGTATTTTTGATTGAAAATTGATCTTTCTTATAAAACCTTCATCGTATTGCAAAACTCTTTCTTCTAAGCAATACGCGATTGTTTTTCAAATCAATTTTCATCAATCAGTGAATCTCAGTTCACTGGTTCACTCACTCCGTGTTGTCTTCTTTGAGACGTTCTGGTTTGAGAACAGCTTGAACAGCTGCGAAACCCTGTCAAGGAGATTCTTCAGAATTATATCTGATCACAGGCAGTACTTGTACTGATCAACGGGGAACCGTGGGCCGTGTACCTCAATTCAACGAAAGTGATCAAAGACACTTTCGTGTGTTTTATTGCTAACTGTTGTTTGCAGGTACATTTGGACGGTTGCAGCTGATCAGAATTGAGGAGTCAATCCAAAGCCGCATGCTCACAGCATCCATACTTAATGTTGAAACTAGACGGATCTTGATAGATCTTGAGCTTCGTAGATCGTTAGTATTGCTTATGTAATCACAAACAAACTAAAAGAAAATCTCTACAACTTGTATTCTTTAGCGGAATATAAACACAAGTATAAACACGAATAACTAAGAACTCTTTGATCCTCTATGGATCGTTATATTAATAACTTGTAAACGTCTAATCCATAAATCATTCTATTGTGTTCCTTTTATAGACAAGGAACCCTAACTTGTTCACAAAGAAACGTAAAACTAAATAAGATATACACAATCACTTCCTAATAAAGCTCATGGATATCCTAACTATTCTAGAAAATACGAAATACTATTTCCGCAGAAACAAACTAATAACTATATATCTTCAGCATGATTATGTCTTCGGCAAAATCCATACACTTCAGTAGAATCCTTTCAGCAGAAACTTCAGCATAATCCGTACTTCACATAATTCCCAACAATCCTCCCCTAAACTGGAATTTGACTTGGTTAAGTTCCAGTTTCTTGATAGATCTTCAACGCTTCAGAGGATTGTAGCAGCAGCAAAGAATTAAAGCAAAAACATCTCTTTGATGAATAAACTCTGAAACTCCATATCTTTGCGGCAACAAATGGCAACAGGTACATCAAAACATAGTAGTTTCATACTATTCTCATCACATCCAGGTGTGTTAACTCCTGTGAGAGGTGAATCATTGAAAATAATGGATTTGATGTCTCTTTACCAATAGCCATTACTACTGGAGTAGCCATATGTTTAAGTTCGAAAACCATGGTACACTGATAACCATCTGATTTATTAGCAAACCAGAAACCATGAACGGATTTGATATGTCTTTACCTGTAGCCGTTTGCTCAGGACTAGTCAATTCTTAGAATTGGTGAAATGAGTACCAAATATGGTATTCCAATGCCTTTACCACAAGCCATATACATGTGGGCTAGCCAATTCTTGGATTCCAAAAAGTTATAAACCATGGTGAATTGAGAACCATACAACTCTCAGCAATGAAGCATGGGTAGTTGCAAACCCTATGATTTTGAGCAAACCATTACAACTATCAACAGATTTGATGTGTCTTTACCAAAGTTGTACCCTTTGGACTAGCCAACTCTTTGATATACACAAGGTACATCTGGTGAGTCAAAAACCATATACAATGTACAACAAACCTGCAATAAAAGTTAGACAAAACCATTTTTTTTAACTAAGAAAATTAACACAAAACAAATATAATACAAACTATACACAATACCAGAATCAAGATGAAACTCTATGTTGCAGAAGCTGAGTCTTAATGATTCCAACACATTGTTCAGCATGCAACTTATCATTACCAACTGGATCTGGAGGAACTTCCAACTTCTGTCTAAGCATTCTTTCCATCAACCTCATAGGCAATGGATAATTCTTATTAGCAAACATACAAACAGTAATCCCACTCTGTGTTTCCACCACATGTACACACGACAAAGGATAAAATCTCCAAGTCTCAACCTTCCATCGATGTGAATTCTTCCAAATATGATACCCTTTACCATTTGGAGATTTAGAATCAAACAACACTTGAAGATCACCCAACAATAATAAACCGGAACCCTGTGGGGTATGAATATCATAATGCTTAGTAACAATACCATACTATTCAAATCTTGCCTATCCACCATATGCAGTATTTCCTTCAAGAAATTGAAATCCACAGTAGTATAATCCAGACGATAAATAGTATTAAGCTCCCCGTCAGTCAGTGTCCAATTAAGCAACACAGCATGAGATCCTTCAGGAAAAACAGCAACAGATCCTTCTTTAATAAAAGTTGAATCAGCAGCCTTTAAATCTAAAGAACTCCCTCTAATAGTCTGATGAATCTTAGAAGTATATGACCCATCTGATCTCACAGATCGCCTTAGAGTAGTGTGACGTCGTTTAGACATTCTTTTCATCCTCGTACCAGGTATATAAACTTCCTTAGATGGTACATTCTCAGATGTTTCAGGAACAACTTTAGCTTTAGTAGAAGAAATACAAGAAAACGTAACTGGAGCAATTCCTCTCAATTGATACATTTTCTCAAGTATCACTCTAGCCTGCTTAGCTTTAGCAGCTTCTCTTTCAGCCTTCTTACCCATATCTTCTCCATCTAAATCTATTAGCACACTGAATTAGAATGATAAACCCCATTCTCATCATCCAAACAAAGTCGACTTCTGATCAACTCCTCTGTCACAACATACTCAACATCATCAACCACAGCCACGATCTCTGTTTCACTACGTTTTGAAGCAGATGCCCAGAATTGAGTAACCAATGATTCACAAATAGCATTAGGAGAATGTGATAAAGCATAATGAATCTTCGACCTCTTCAAAAACTCCACCATTGGTTTATATAAATCATCACCTTTAGCCGTTCCCAGAAAAGCTACTTTATTATGATTGTGTTTGAATTGAAGCGCCATAAGAACTTTAGATAATGAATTACGATTCAATCAACTGATGATGTGTTTAAATCGAATAAAGAGGGAATCAGTTATTTTTGACGAAGATATGCAAATAGGGTATAAGGAGAAGTTTCCTAAATTTTGGTCAAAGATATTAAGTTGTTGACCAACGCTGACGTGTAATGCAACCTTTTACCAAACTTAAATTCCAACTTCGGCAGAAACAATGGTCATTCTGCTGAAGTGATATAATCAGCAGAAGCAATTCACGTATTCAAGAAGCTTCAGTAAATATCTTTTTACTGTTTCACCCAACTCGCATTAAATCTCATTAAACCATGAAACCGTCTATAAAACACTCCCCAAGGCACACTTATCATACATCAATTTTCCCCAAATACCATCACAAACCCTAATTCCACCATGAACCACAATCAACCACAATAAATCATGAATAATAAACCAGAGGTTGTAGATCCAACCTCTTCTCCATCATATTCATCATCTAGTGATTTCCTACAGTTCTTTCCATATCCATATATTAAAATCCCCATTTCTCAGTTCTTTTGATGATGATAGTGTAGTGAATCCAAGTGAATCTTCTGATGACTCTAATGGGTCCACTATGAAGAAAACATCTTACTCCCAACCTTCAGCATCTCAACCTCAACAAAGGCCTCGTGCCGAAAGAGAGGTGGTGCTTGCTCTTCCTGCGCCATGGTTTGGTGCATCATCACATATCGTATAAGAGAAGGGCTACAGGAAGGTGGATGGATTGCTTTTTGGTGAAACCAAGTAGATGAAGCACAAAGGACATGTGTATTCATCTTCATCATCATCGTTTGCATCAATCCATCCTTCCCATTTTGATACTTAGCATCTTCTTCGTCTTGGTCATGCATATCCAGCCATCGAGATAGAAGGAATGGGTGGTTATTCAAGACATACAAACGCATATCCAGCAGCTGAAATGGAAGATATGAGCAATCATGCATATCCAACAGCTGTTGGAATAGATGATATAAGCTAGAATAGGTTTAGTAGATCATGTAAAAAACTGTTCTTGTAGTTGTGTTTGAAGTTGATTGTACTCTGTAAGCTGTAAGCTGTAAACTGTTTCTCTAATGAATGAACAATGAACTTCAGTACTTCTACTTCAGTGGAAACAAATTGTTCACTTCAGTACTCTGATTTCAGAAGAAACAAGCTTTCTTGACCATTTTCCATTTGACCAATCATGATGAACTTCAACTTAGATAAGCAATCTGCAAAACAAACCAAACAGAGAAACACACAAACCAAACAAAGACAAACAAAACTATCATTACATTAGCAGGTTAGAGTTAGAAAACCAAAGAAATCAAAATTATACACAGAAAACTACAAATATACATACAAAAAATGCAAAGTGTACACAAATCCTCTCCTGAGGCATATGCCTCCCCTTAAACTTTGCAGTTAAGGGTTAAGCATACCAATATGGACCACAAGGTGTTGAAACCTTGGTCCATCAAAAGCCTTAGTTAACAAATCTGCCACATTATCATCAGTGTGAATTTTAACCACTTTTATCAAATGTTTGTCATATGCATCTCTTATAAAGTGGTGCCTGATTTCAATATGTTTTGTTCGACTGTGAAAAACTGGATTTTTAACAATGCATATGGTACTTTGATTATCAATAAAAATTGTTGTGTTCATGAAGTTATACCCATAATCCAACAATTGATTTTGTGTCCAAAGAACCTGTCCACAGCAATTTGCAGCAGCAACGTACTCTGCTTCAGTAGATGAGCTAGCCACAATTGTTTGTTTCTTGCACTGCCAAGAAATCAATCTTTTTCCTAGGAATTGGCAACCTCCAGTGGTGGACCTTCTATCCAAATTAGCACCAACATAGTCACTATCACTATATGCTTCCAGTTTAAATGGAGACTCTTTTGGGTACCAAAGGCCTAGATGAGGTTGGCCTTTGAGGTACTTAAAGATCTTCTTAACAGCATTTAGATGGGAAGTAAGTGGAGTAACTTGATGTCGAGAACAAACACTCACAGCCAAAGTAGTATCAGGCCTTGAAGCTGTTAGATACATCAAAGAACCAATCATAGATCTGTATAAATGAACATTCACTGGTGGATCTACTTCATTGTTGGTCTTTGTCTTTGGAGCTTCATAAGGTGTAGTGGCAGTCCTGACACTCTCCATACCAAATTTCTTTAATATGTCCCTCACATATTTGTCCTGACAGATAAAGATACCATCAGGTTTCTACTGAACTTGGAGACCCAAGAAGAAAGTCAACTCTCCCATAGCACTCATCTGAAACTCTCCCTTCATAAGCTCCTCAAACTCCCTGCACCAAGCTTCCTTTGTGGATCCAAAAATAATGTCATCCACATACATTTGCACAAGAATAATATCTGTGGAATTCTTCTTAAGGAAAAGTGTCTTATCAATTGCACCTCTTCGATAACCATGCTTCAGCAGAAATGATGAAAGCCTAGCATACCAAGCTCTGGGTGCCTGATGTAGTCCATAGAGAGCTTTGACTACCTTGTAAACATGATTAGGATGATCTGGGTCTTCAAATCCCTTAGGTTGAGTGACATAAACTTCCTCTTCTATTTCACCATAGAGAAAAGCACCTTTAACATCCATCTGATAGACCATAAATCCCATGTAAGATGCATAAGCCAAGAATATCCGTATGGCTTCAACTCTAGCCACAGGTGCAAACACCTCATCATAGTCAATTCCCTCCTCTTGTCTATACCCCTGAGCTACCAATCTCGCTTTGTTTTTAATGACAACACCCCTTGCATCTCTCTTATTCTTCAGAATCCATTTAGTCCCAATTGCATACTTGCCATCGGGAAGTGGTACCAAGATCCAAACATGTTGATTTTGACATTGTTGCATCTCTTCTTGCATTGCCTCAAGCCAACTTGAGTCATCAAGAGCTTGAGTAACACTGGTTGGTTCCACCTGTGAGAGAAAACAAGCAAACAGACAATGTTCATAGTCTGTGTGATTGTCTCTTTGCTGATTTGAGACATAAGAGATAAAAGCCACTTGACCATATTTAGAACTTGTCACAGAACCTCTAGTTCTAACAGGTGCATTAGGATCACCAATAATATTGGACTGTGGATGAGTATTGTTGATCCTTTTAGTAGCAGTGGTGTTGACATCAATGGAGGTATCAAGATTAGTCATAGTAGGTTCAAAATTAGTGTCATAGGAAGGTGAGGTGAAGATGCTAGCTTTAGGTAGATGATGACCAAGATCTGAAGGTGTTGGAAAACATGTATAAGGCTCTCCAAAGTCTGTAGACACTCTAGTAGAAATAGGAGTAGAAAAAACATGTCTTTCAGCAGATTTGGTGATGTTAGGAGAAACAGGATCACTTTCAGCAGAATTGTTGTTTCCACTGATTGCTTCACTTGCACTCTCCTTAGCATTCCTCTCAGCATCTAGATTTGCTGCATACTCTTGTTTCTTCAGTCTAGCAAGGTCCTCAGCATATTGTGAGTCATCTTCACTCTCATTAGTAATATCGGCAGAAGTGTCACTCACAAAATTGTTAGGGGAGAAAGAAGGCACGACAATTGGTTGTTCATCATCTTTAAACTCACTGTCAGAATCAGCATCCATAGTACCTGCACTGTTAGTTGGAGACTCTTGAATACCTGTATGTTGGTTAGCCATATGTCTAGAGTAACCCAAATAATCAGTTAAGTAATCAAGATCAAAAGACCAAACATGACCCTGTCCTTGAACATTAGACTTATCTTCTAGAAATCTCAGGTTCAAAGTCTCCTCAATCTTCTTTGCAGATAAATTGTAAACCCTATAAGCCTTACTATGAGCAGAATATCCCACAATATAACCATCATCAGCTTTCTCATCAAATTTGCCCAGTGGATCACTTGTATTCAGAATGGTCACTTGACAACCAAAAGGTTTAAGGTAATGAATAGCAGGAACTTTCCCATAGAGAAGTTCATATGGTGTTTTGAAGTGAGGTCTAGTAATGGACACCCTATTCAGTACATAACAAGCTGTACCAACAGCTTCAGTCCAAAACATGGTGGGTAACTTAGAGTCTGCCAGCATTGATCTTGCAGCCTCTATTAAGGTCCTATTCTTCCATTTAGCTACCCCATTTTGTTGTGGGGTTCTTGGAGTGCTATAGTCCCTTTTTATCCCTTTTGACCTACAGTGTTCGATAAGTATTGCATTCTTGAACTCTGTTTCATTATCACACCGAATTCCTTTAACCTTTTTGTTCAACTGATTTTCAATAAGGGTAATGAACTCTTTCAACACTGGAGATGTTTTGTTGGGATATGAAAGTGCTGAAGATATGAAAGTAATGATGATATGAAAGTACTGTAAGCTGCAAAGTACTGGAAACAGTTAAAGAGTCAAAGTACTGCTAAAGACAAAGTCAAAGTACTGCACTATGAAGTCAAAGTACTGCAAGAACAAAGAACTGTTATATTCGTTTATGGAAAGAATTGTATTCTATGTTTAGATTACTTGTCGTACAAGAATACAAATTGTAAACCGACTAGGATATCCTTGAGCCTATAAAAGGACTCCTAGATTGGCATTAGAGGTACGATTCCAAAAAGAGTTTTAGAGTTTACGAATTAGTGTTTTAGAGAGAAGTTCGATTATCTTAGAGTTGTATTAGAGTATCTGCATAATAAGCAGATTTAGAGTTTATAATAAAAGTTATTCTTCTTAGCTTTGTTAAGTAAATTCCACGTACTTGATAAAGATTGCTCAGTGTTTCTTTGTTAATAACTTAGGATTTATCCGAGGTTATTAAACCTTAAAAAGCTAGTTAAGTTAGTTTGATTAAAGTATATCGATCCAACATGTTTCATCTTTGGTCCGTAGAAAGAATACCCAACAAAATCTACTATAACCATCAGTGATAACCAAACAAAAATACTTATGATCAATGCTTCTAACTTGAGTTGGACCAAAAAGATCCATATGAAGCAGCTGAAGTGGTTCAGAAATAATGCTCACAGCAGTAACAGCCTTGTATGAGGCTCGGTGTTGCTTCCCTTTATTGCAGGCAACACAATTATGATCATTGGTGAAAACTTTGGAAGGAAGACCTTCAACAAGACCCAGTTTTGAGAGCTTGTTTATGGTTTTGAAGTTGACATGGGCCATCCTCCTATGCCATTTGGTAGACTCATCCAAGGATGCTTTAGCCACCAAACAAGTTAAGTCACCTTCTGGTTTAACATCAGTTAAGTTGAATGTATAAAGATTGTGATTTCGAGGAACTTTCAGCAGAATTGAAGTTTCTTCTAGGAGTTTGAAGTCTTTAGATAGCACAAGACATTCATCCTCTGTGAAGAGTACTTTGTTCTTGGTGTCACATATTTGTGAGACTGAGAACAAATTGAAGTGTTGGAGTTCCTTGACATAGTATACATTCTCAAAATCCAGTTGAGGGGTTTTGATGGTCCCTTTCCCAGTAATTCTTCCATCACTTCCTCCAAAAGTCACATTGCCTCCTCCTTCAATGGGTACAAAGTTGTGCATCATATCTCTGTTTCCTGACATACTTCTCGAGCAACCACTATCAACTATGCCAACATCTTTATGCCTAAGAGGATGATCCTACAACAACAACAAAGAATATACAAAATATTAGTACACTATTGAGGCTCAAGTCATTGCTGACTTGAACCTGCCTTGTGGATCATATGAGTGATGCCATGCAGATGTATAAGATCCACTATTGTTCTTGGGTTTCCATTGAAATTTGGGTCCCTTTGTTTTCCAAGAACAACCTGCTGAGGACTTGACAGCAGTATCCCAGTTCCCTTTCCCAACATTCATTGAGTCAACATATCCAGGCCTATAACCATTATTAAAATATGAGCTTGTTGGTTGAACAAATGGTCTAGCAACTGAACTTCTCCGATAATAAGGAGAATTGGTATAATTACCTTGTGGAACATAAGGTGGTATACTATTAACATTATGCCACATTGGTCTAGATTTCCTAGAATCATCACACCTACCCATCCTTTGCTCATGATACTCACAATCCTTAATTAAATGAAATTTACTTCCACACACAAAACATGTCTTCTGTTTAGAAGATTTATTCAAACCAAAAGATGTTCCATTACAAGCAGAAGTATTCAAACCAAAACCATGAAAAGAATTGTTTTTAACAGAATTATTATGCAAAGAATTAAAAACCAAGTCTTCAGAGGCAACTTTCTTGGAAGTGGATTCCTTGGCAGCAACTCTGACATGCTTATTGGTAGTCTTGGGTGCAGGCAGGGGTGAAGACTTGGGAAGGTCAGACTTGTCATTTGAATCACACTCTGTAGACCCTTGGTCGGAGGACTTGTCACTGTTAACACAAGAGACAAAGTCATTAGAAGAAGTATCAGGGTCTGGCAAGTCTTTTGACTTTTTGCCATACAGATGATGTGATCCATCAAAGTCAACAGTAAGGGAAAGGTCAACAGGCATAGGTATACCTCTAATAGAACCACGTACAGCATGTAGGTTACCTTCTATCACAAAATTAGCTAGGCCTGCTGGTGTAGATTTGCGTGTGTCATCCCTAGCTTCTAACCCTACATACTTCTTAAAGCCTAAACCTATAGAAGTATTTGGAGTTTGACTAGCATAGATGTGACTAGCTAACTTGTTTCCATTTAATAACCATTCTTTATGCCTACTAATTTCCTCATCTAGTTTCTCTTTTAGCTCTAGATTTTCTGACACTACATCTGCTCTTAATTTCTCAGACCTTTTTAACTCATTTTTAGCACATTCGAGATCCCTTTCTAATACACCTATCTTTTCATCATAAGCTCTTTGATTCTTCTGAAACCAAACCTTTTGTCTTTCTAGTGTTTTTAAAGCCTGTTTATAAGCTTCAACTTCCACATAGCATTCATTATATTTAGGTTTCAAAATATCATAAGCTTCTTTGAGTTCATTATAACGCTCACTACAACCAAACAAACAGTTTTGTACCTGAGAGATGCCCATCAAGGCAATCTGATCATGCCTATCCTCTGAAGTACAGCTAGCCAGCAACCCAATATTGTCAGCACCAGAACTGTCATCATTCTCCTGATCATGCAGCTTCCAGTCTACATTAGCATCCATAGTAACTAGAGCAACTGACGATCCAGGCTTTGAGTTTCCAGCTTCCTTCTGATTCTGCTGATAGGAAGAGTATCTCACCTCATCACCAGCTTTCCTATCCTTGCACTCTCTGGAGAAGTGACCCATCTGTTGACATGTAAAACACTTGACCTTCTTTTTGTCAAACCTTGCTGGATCTCTTCCCTGAAAGCCAAACCTCCTCCCAGCTTTACGCTCAAACCTCTTAATTTCCATATATAGCAGAGCCACTAGCCATTTCAACTTCATCTCCTCCATCTCCAGTGGGTCTATCTGATCTAAATCCTCATATGCCAGTTCCTGCTGAGGATCATAATTAGCAAAGAAGGATCCACGAACATCTTCCATTATACCACTAGATTTAGAGTGAGAGCTTGATGAAGGAATAGTATAAGATGATGATGAGTAAGTTGGACTTGGACCATAACTCATCTTTGGGGTGGAGGCTCCTACAAATGCAGTGTGACTAGCAGTAGATGATGAACGAAAAGGACTTCTCACATCATGTTCAAGAGCTTTAAGTTTGTTATACAGCTCATCAAAAGTAAGCATATCCAGACCACCTTTAGCTTTTAAAGCAATGCTCACTTGAAGCCAGGATGGAGGTAAAGACCTCAAGAACTTAGAATTACAATCATCATTATCTGGCTTTGCCTGTAGCTGATTTAACTGACTTAAAATCTTGTGAAACTTGTCATAGCCCTTGTGAATTCCTTCCTCTTCAGAGATTTGAAAATCTTGAAACTGTTGTCTCAGCATCGACTTCTTCATTCTCCTAGACTCCTCATTCCCACCGAACTTCGCCTTGATTGCTAACCATATGTCCTTAGCATCATTCATGAAGTGAAAATCACTCAAGTGATCCTCAAGAATAGCTTGAAGAAGAATTGTCTTAACTTTGGTTTCTCTCTGAACCGCCAGTATTTCTTCATCAGATTTGGGAGGAACAAAAGTAAGTTTGCCATCAGCATCAGTGGTAGTTCTCTTCAAGCTGTTTCCCTTCTTAACTATCTCCCATAGATTCCAATCAATGTTGGAGATCCAGTTTTGCATCTTCATCGCCCAAAGATCATATTCCTCCTTTTTAAGATAAGGAAACTTAGCATTACTGTTCGAGAGACTTAGTTGTTGCATCTGTGTGGTGTTTTGGTTGTTGGTGATTTCGATATCAACGTCTGATCCAGGCATGGTGATTTTTGTTTTGGTTGTAAGGGTGTTTAGAAAAACCTGTTCTTAGTATCATAGAGACTATCACGAGGCTCTGATACCACTTGTTGAAACTAGACAGATCTTGATAGATCTTGAGCTTCGTAGATCGTTAGTATTGCTTATGTAATCACAAACAAACTAAAAGAAAATCTCTACAACTTGTATTCTTTAGCGGAATATAAACACAAGTATAAACACGAATAACTAAGAACTCTTTGATCCTCTATGGATCGTTATATTAATAACTTGTAAACATCTAATCCATAACTAATTCTATTGGGTTCCTTTTATAGACAAGGAACCCTAACTTGTTCACAAAGAAACGTAAAACTAAATAAGATATACACAATCACTTCCTAATAAAGCTCATGCATATCCTAACTATTCTAGAATATACGAAATACTATTTCCGCAGAAACAAACTAATAACTATATAACTTCAGCATGATTATGTCTTCGGCAGAATCCATACACTTCAGTAGAATCCTTTCAGCAGAAACTTCAGCATAATCCATACTTCACATAATTCCCAACACTTAATTTGAAGAAATCATGACTGGTGCATATCTACATAACCTGGCTCTGATATTTCATACTATGCATCTGCTTCACTGCTGCAAATATCATGAACCAGTAAGGCTTCCGCTACTCTGATGGAAAGATGTCATGATTCAAAAAGTGTGAGCATGTCGGTCCAAAAGTCACAACATCACATGAAGGCAACATAACTATCAATGATCCTTAGAGATTTACTGTGGCTGATGATCTCAATGAAAGCTCGAAGATCCTCAAAGATGTGGATCAGTTAAAGGCCTCCACTAAAAGTACAAATCGATGCGGACTTTGAAGAATCGGTACAAAAGCACAAAGATTGTGGAAATTGAAGAATTGAAGTTTACGAGCTCAAGAACGAAGTCAAGAATAGAATGCTAGGATTCGAAATGTAAAACATGGGGTGACCTCCCTTAGGGGGAGATTGTTAGGAATTAGAAAATTCCATGTTAAAGTGTCGGTCACCCCAATTATGATCTAGCATAAGTTAGCTCGTAGACGTGTCGTTATTTTCGTTGTTTAGTAGTTTATTAGTTATTTAGTAGCGTAGTTTAGCGTAGTGTAACACCGTGGAGGAAGGACGGGTCTTTACCCACTGTATACCTGATCCACAGGCTGATAGGAGGTCGTTGAGTCTGTAACTATAAATACCCCTTCCATCCATGGAAGGGGTGGTGCTTCATTCAATATAACCTTTTACATTTGATAACCAAGTCTCTAGCAAGAACACCCTCTCTATCTTTCTCTCTCTAAATATGGCAAACATGTATTTTGATCATCCAAGACCACCCGAATCATCAACACAATAAATATATCGATCCTACATTTAGACTTTGGAATGGGAATAGGAACAACTTCCTTAGAGGGAACAATCCTTTTACTTGGAGGATTCCTCTTAGGGTACTTCCTCTGACCTTCAATGCTTGCAGTACTTCCCGTACTGCCTCTTCTGGTTCTCCGTGTAGGTGTTCCAGAAGACTTCTCATCGAGATGACCAACTTTGCCTACTTTAACTGCTTCCAGATACCTTTTGTATGTGTAGAGCTTTTTGATTTCGTCAGACAGAAGGTGATCAGGTAACACAGCACCCTGTTTCTTTGTTGTCGATTCCTTGATTCTGACTGTTAGAATAGGCTCAGACAACATGTCGTGATTGTTGGGGTCATTGAGCCTCTTGGGAATATCAGGATGAAGCCCAAGTGCTCTCTGGATCAATAGTTTAGTGTATCTGACATAGGGAATTTTTGAGCCAAGCTTTTTGAGAAATGACATCATGTCATCCCATATCAGAGCTTCCAGTTCGATGTGCTTCATGTTGATTAATGACCAAAAGATTTGCAGTTCCATGAGCTTGGGATGCTCATAGCCACTATCACGACCAGAGACAGATTTGGTGATGATGATGTAGAGAGTTCTCCACGGTTGAGGAATGTTCTTAAGCTCCACATGAGAATGCTTAGAGATAGTTCCTGAAGCTTCATCATAGCCAATATCAATCAAGAATTGCAAAACTGTCTCTTCAGCAGGTGTGGCATAAAAGTCGGTTGGCTCGATGTCATGGATGAGAAGAACATCCCGTAAGTCTGCATGTGTGATGGTGACCTGCTTGTGATTGAGCGTCACTGTCACCTCACTTTGACCTTTGATCCTTTGCATTGAATTCCAGAACTGGTGAATGTAGATCTCCGGTACTGTAACAGAATGTGAGAGCATGTTCTGGTAAGGATGATTCTTTAGAATATACACAGCAATCAAACAGGAAGATTCTGAACAGGTGAGGGTTTCAAAGTCAACCCGAAGGTTGTTCTTTCCAATCTTCCTCGGATAGCCGTTTGGGAAGATATCGGCAACAGTGAGAACATCTGGTGCATCCACATTCATTTGAGCAGCCATGTCTTGATCTGAAATAACATTAGCCAAAAGAACCAACATATCGAAAGACATAATGTTAGTCAACAGAAGGTTTTATTGTCTAATTATTGAATGTGCAATGTCAATGATAGTTACGAGTCCAAGGTCACTTGTTTGTTCAATAATCCAATGACGTCGTGATAAGTTTCATGAGTTAGTTAACTTTAAGTTTTAAAGTTTATGTTATCACTTATTTAACACAACATATTAAACGTTTAAGCTTATTAGTGACATTTTTGGTTTCGTGACGTTATGATTTATTTATTTACAAGTTTGCACGCGTAACAATTCATAATGAAGGTTTGATCAAGGCTTATGCGTAGAAATGGTAGCTTATGCATAAACAGGAGAAGTATACGTGTAGACGCAAGCTTATGCGTAGGATCCTTACTTACGCGTAAGAAATGTTACGCGTAGGAAAAGGGAACCTTATGCGTAAAGCTTACGCGTAGGCGTATATAAAACGTTACGTGTAAGGCTTACTCGTAAGAGTAGACCTTATGCGTAGAGGTCACTGTTTACGCATATCCTTCACAGGATACGCGTAGTCCCTTTGTAGAACCTTACGCGTAACAGTTACGCGTAAGATTTCTCTTACGCATAACTTTCAACGCTGTTAATACAAATAAGCCGTAAAAACGTTTATTTATATTTTACGATCTTCTAATGTTTTGTCGATAACAAAAGTAAAATCATATTAACGAAACAAATAAAATACGTAAATGGTTTGAACTAATAGTTCTATAACACACTTACGTTTTCACATAAAACACTATAACAAGATTAAGTGATTTTATATTTTAGATACACATGTACAACAACTAGTGTTTACATATTGGCTTAACAAGTTTAAGTAACTCTATGAGTTAGATACATATGTACAACAACTAGTGTTTACATATTGGGTTAATACATACTTATATTAAGTACACTAAAATGGGTAAAAACAAGTATATACCAAAATGGGTAAAAGCATGTATATACTAAATAGATAAAAACTAGCAAATGGTTTTTGACCCATAACCCATGGTTTTATATATACCACTTACACAAGTTCAATGTATCCTTAAGATACATTGTATCTAGATTGAAAACCATGGATCAACCCATAACCCATGACCCATGACCCATAACCCAAAATACCCATGGGCAAAGAGGAGCGGACCACGGATCCCTAGCTTTGTGCTAGCCGGATCCCAAGTGGAAGGGATCCGTGGGATCCGGGGAAACAGTAGTGAATTTCCTCTATAAATAGAGAGCCATTTCTTCCTTTCTAATCATCCCTTTACACACATACTTCCCCCAAGTATTCTAACCCTCTAACCTCAGATCCAAGAGATCTATGTAGTCTTTGTCTTTTGTTTTTGTGTGATCTTCTAGGTTCCTCTTAAAGGAAAGATCACCACTTCTTGAAGACGTGCAAGCTCAAGTCCATGAGTTGCCATGCTTCGTCATCATCAAGACAACGAAGGTTCTCTTGTTGATAGATCTACCTTTCTCCATAAATGTTGGGTTGAAAGCATTAGTGAAGAATGCCGAAAGTGTCAAGATGAAAGCATTAGTGAAAGGTGCTCATCATCCGTGTCAAAGCATTAGTGAAGAATGCTAAAGGTGTCAAGACGAAGGCATTAGTGAAGGGTGCCAAACGTTGTGTCAAAGGCATTAGTGAAGGATGCCGAAGAATCAAATCAAGTAGCATTTGGGAAGAATGCTTAGGTCGTATAATCGATGAGGTGCATCGTTATTCATATAAGTATTTGTTTATTTACAAGGATGGTGATATCCTTGATGGTGTTGTAACAAGGAGTAGATCTCCTTGAGATTAGGTGTTGTGTCGTGAAGGTGTAGTTCACCTAAGGTGTGAAAGAACTAGGTACTTAACCTAGTACCTAATAAAGGGTAGGCGACGTTGTGATAGGATTAGTTCTCCTAAGGTGTGAAAGAACTCGGTGATTAGCCTAGCACCGTATAAAGGGTAGGCGACGTTGTGTCAGGTGTGGTTCGCCTTGGTGTGAAAGAACTCGGTATTTATCTTTGTACCGGAAAAAGGTTAAGCGACGTTGTGAAGGCTTCTCCGCCATAAGGAGTTGGTGTAGTGCTTACGAACTCTCGAGTAGGTGACTCGGGGAGTGGAGTAGGGCAAGGAAGGTGTCCTTGTAGCCGAACCACTATAAATAACTTGTGTCGTGGTGATGTGCTTCTTACTCTTTATCTTTCATTATATGTTTATATATCTATCTATCAACGTCCAACATAAACAACCAAATAGATTGACATAAGTCGATCTAAATATTTAAAAGGAAGTTTTAAATTGGTAAAACTACTCAACCCCCCTTCTAGTTTTCCACAATTGGTACCAGAGCTTCGTAACCAAGTTTCTTAAAGTATATTGTACTTTAAAGACTTGATACGATCCGTGTATGTTTGGAAACTACAAAGAAGAATTTTTTTTTTATCATATTTTCTATTAAATCATTTTGTTGGACATTGATAGATGATTCTAACAATATTCCGTTCTCGAGTAATTTTCATGCTAGATTTTCCCAAAATCTTCACTCAAAGATGAAGTCAACATTCAAGGAAGGATTCTTAAAGTAATCACAACTTTATTACATCAAGTACAAAGGATTACTTTAAAAGCTCATGAAGTATTATTTGGTCTTATACCAAATCAAGAAGCATAAAGGTATGTGTTACTTTTCATTAGATAGGATACTTGAGCTCTACTTATTTTCACAGGTACTGCTTTGATTATTATAACACTAAGAGCGTTAGAAGTCTCTTTCGTCACTCTTCCACCTTTCTCGTCATAGGGAATAATTTTTTTTACGCCGTCATCACATCCTCGATATGAGATTCATCAAAAGCCGTCATTCAAAAACAATCGTCATCTAAAACCTCCGAACCATTTTTTTTGTAAGCTATTCCATAAGCATACTACAAAAAAAAATTCTTATAATGTCAAACAACCTCCTTTATGTTCATTGTAGCCGGATCCCTCTAGTTGTACTAGCCGGATCCCAAATACAAAGGATCCGGGAGAACCGTGGAACAGAACTCAGCCATACGCTTTCAAAAATCACCACTGATCTTTTTCCCTCTATTCTCTTAACACAAAAACGACCAAGCTACTGCATCCATCCTCATTGGCTTTCATAACCTCAAAGTATTTCTTCCTAGAACACCATTGTAAGTAATTACATTAACTCGTTCTAATTTTCATCATCTTCATTCTAAGGTTTATGGTTCCCTAAATTATAATCAAATTAATTTAATTAGGGTTTTTCAAATTAATCATGAAAAGGGGCCTTTTGACTAAATCACATTGTGTTCACAACATTGTTAATACAAATCATAAACCATAAACCCATTTCCAACTAATTTTACCTAATTGGAAAATTTGCATTTCTAGGACCAACCATGCCCAAAGCTACTCAACAAGATCATCATGACACCGTCCACTATCTTACTCACTACTATCGTAAAAGGGGTCTAACCAAAACTAACCGTAAAATTTTCAAAAGCCTCACAAAACGACTTATTCACGAAGGTCGTGTAGTCAAGGAATGTTTCCTTGAAGATACCGACACTCGTCAAGTTTTCTCGACAATCAACTTTGATTGTCTTCTTGACATTGATGAACAAATTTGTCCGGTCTTCATTTTTGAGTTTTACAAAAGCTTTAGGATCATTAGAAACACCGATAATAGCATCTCAATCGCCTTTATCATCACCACACTATCTTTAAAGTTAGGACCGACCAATCCCGTTACGATCGTAACAAAAAGCTAATTCACCGTAATCCCTTTAAAATGGACCTTTTTGAAATGCATCCCATGTTTAGAAAATGGGTAGAAATCCTTAGAGAAAACATCATTAGCCTAGTTGGAAACAAATATCATCCAAACGCATGCCTTGTGCAAATGATCTATTGTCTTATCCACCAAAGGCCATTTAATCTTGCCTATTACATGGTAAGGAGAATGGCTGGGGTATTCAAAGATTCCAACATGGTACTCCCATATGGTATGCTCCTAACACGACTTTGTAAGTACGTTAGTGCATTGCAATCATCCCCTATCAACGATGACCATTACCTTTCCGATCACGTCATGGTACCCCTTACCAAACAACCATCCAGACGATTCATGATCAATGGAAAGAAACCCGAAGCTCTCTCGGACTCCTCGGCCGGAGAAGAAGAAGAAGAAGATGAGGAGGACATCGACCCCGTATCCAACATCAAATTGGACATTCTTGAATACCACGAACAACTTCCAACCATTCCAAACGAGACCGCGGAATACAAACAAATAAGAGGCATGATTCAAAACCTCGCTTACAATCTCACTAAGCCGTCAAAAAGAAAGAGGAAGAATTGACGAAAGAGACAATAGGAATGTGTTTATTTTTTATCTTATGTTTGAATGATTTCTTTTTAGCATTGTTGGTTTATGGAATTTTGGATATTGTTTCTGGTGCTATATGATGGATTGCTTGTTTCTAAATTACTTGCTTCATAGATTTAATAGTGTACAAAATCTGCACATCATTTTTTTTGGTTCTGTGTTGATTCTGATCTGCAGATGCCGGATCCCTAGGATTAGCCTAGCCGGATCCTTCCCTTGAAGGAACCGTGGGATCCGTGACATCAGATCAACAATGCAACATTCAGCACATCAAAACTGCTTTCTAGATAACATCACATTAGCTTGGCATATGTTTTTAGAACCCAACTAAGTCCACGTCAAGGATGAGAAAGGCTTAGACTCACTAAAGGCTTACTTACGATCTTAGTCTGATTCTATCATCACATCTAATACTCACCATACTTCCGCTTCAACTACTCACAAAATAAGTCTCATCTCTCAAAACACTTAGGAAAGCAAGCTTAACAATTTTAGGAAATTGTTTTTAGTCTTTTATATCTCAAGGTAAGACAAAAATTAGTTTGTCAATTCTTGAAATTTTTGAGAATTTTTCTTAATATCACCTCAAGCTAAAACCTGATCACTAGGATCATTTATTATGACTTGTCACCCTCATAACACTTAGTGTTATCCTTGGACATCCATTGGTAGTCTTCTTGTCCCTTCCTTCTTCCATAAAAAGCAATCATGTGCACAAACACTTATTACTCATGATCATTCAAGTACCCTCTCTTCCTAAAACACTGAGGAGAGCTGAAACACCCAAAACAAGATAGGCTTTAGCTTCTAAAAACCCCATTTCAAATCTGGCATAACTGCTGAGAGCCGGATCCCTAGGAATAGCCTAGACGGATCCCTCCAAGGAGGGAACCGTGGGATCCGGGTGACAGTATATGTCTAACATTGCTAACCCAAACACTCCATCTCATCTTAAATGAGTTCCTAGATTAGTGAAACTCTAAATTTCAACCTTGTGCATGGCAATCATCACATTTCCAAGAACATTAGTGGATTAAGTCTTAAATACTAACTACCAAGCTCTTCCCTTATAAGCCATAGAACACCTTAGTCATCAAACACTAAACATCATTGCTTATGGTTGAGATTTCCAACAGCTAGAGACTTTAAGATTGAGTCAAAACCTCGAAACCCATTAATAATAATGATCTCACCTAAACTCTGTCTGATAGCCGGATCCCTGGTCTTTAACCAGGCGGATCCTTGCTGAGGGATCCGCAGGATCCGTAGCTGCAGAGGGCATGAACCAGCTCCATGTTTGAATTCAAATCACCTTTTAGGTCTCCAACCACCTTTAGCATTCATTGATTATCCTCATAGAACTTATCAAAACCTTAAAAGCATGCCTAACCTTTCAAATGGCTAAGAATTTAATTTTCTAATTCATATCATCCTTTATAAACCAAACAACCTTAGAGTTAAGGTATCACTCTCAAATCACATCTCATAATCAACAACTAAAATAGTTCTTACTAGCATCATCACTATGACTAAGGCTCCTAGTGCTAACTCATCCACTCAAGAACCACCCAAGAAACTTGCTAGAATCATGCATGAAGTTTCAGGTAAATCCACCAAAACTAGGATCTCTTCCACACTAAGAAAACCAATCAAACTTGTTCATAAGAAGAGTGCTTCCACTAGGACTTCATCACTTAAATCTACTAAACCCTCCACAACTCAACCTACCTCACTAGTACCTAGAGCCACCAAAAAGTCATTTGAAGATCTTCAACCCACTTCACTTGAACCTCCACTTCAAGACCATGACTATGAGTGTGACCATTGCAAACATGTTGAGAGAATGAAACATGAATTAGATGTATTAATACATGAGCTTCAAGCTCAAACTGAGAATGCTTAGGAAACCTTTCTCATCCTTGATCTCCAATAAGCTTTTAGTCAAATCTTAAGTTTGGAGTAACTTATTAGCATTAATAGCATCTATTTGGCTAGTTCATTCTCTTAGTTTTTAGAGATTTGGTTGTGCATCTCTTTGTTTTATTGAATGAATACTTTTATGCCATGACTATTATGTGTGTTGTGCTTGTTATATTGTACTTTTATCTCATTCCCTCAAGTTGCACTCCTTGACATTTCTTCACTGCTGAAGAAACTGGAACAGATAGCCGGATCCCTTCCTGATAACTAGACGGATCCCTCCTTGAAGGGAACCGTGGGATCCGTGGTACAGAAGCACAAATTTCTACTAACTTGAGTCTCTTTTGCAGGAAATTATGCACTATACTCTTGTTTTTCTAACCTTTACTTTGTAGATTTTCAAAATAACACATGAAGATTTTGACACCATAAAAGCTAGGGGGAGCTTTGTGTCAAACATTATTGCAAAATCATTTGCAACTTAATCCATTTTTGGATTACACTTCATGTTACCCCATTGCAACTTTGCAATATTCGAGGGGGAGCACGTTTTCGTCACTTAGACGAACCATTTGAAAAATTAATTGCAAATACAAGTAGTTTATTTTACATTATGACCTTGACGCCCTTTTTCAAAGGGATGGACTCGTCAAGGGGGAGTTAAGACGAGTACCATTCCCGTCACTTGCTATCGTTACATCTTTTATAATTTTTCTTATAAAAATTGTGTTAGTTTCCTTAAACACTTTTTGTTTCGACAAAAAGGGGGAGAAGAAAGTAAAAACTACAAATTCAAACGTTTACAAATTTTAGATTTTCCTTAAAATAATTTTATGTTTTGTCATCAACAAAAAGGGGAAGATTGTTAATACAAATAAGCCGTAAAAACGTTTATTTATATTTTACGATCTTCTAATGTTTTGTCGATAACAAAAGTAAAATCATATTAACGAAACAAATAAAATACGTAAATGGTTTTAACTAATAGTTCTATAACACACTTACGTTTTCACATAAAACACTATAACAAGATTAAGTGATTTTTTATTTTAGATACACATGTACAACAACTAGTGTTTACATATTGGCTTAACAAGTTTAAGTAACTCTATGAGTTAGATACATATGTACAACAACTAGTGTTTACATATTGGGTTAATACATACTTATATTAAGTACACTAAAATGGGTAAAAACAAGTATATACCAAAATGGGTAAAAGCAAGTATATACTAAATAGATAAAAACTAGCAAATGGTTTTTGACCCATAACCCATGGTTTTATATATACCACTTACACAAGTTCAATGTATCCTTAAGATACATTGTATCTAGATTGAAAACCATGGATCAACCCATAACCCATGACCCATAACCCAAAATACCCACGGGCAAAGAGGAGCGGACCACGGATCCCTAGCTTTGTGCTAGCCGGATCCCAAGTGGAAGGGATCCGTGGGATCCGGGGAAACAGTAGTGAATTTCCTCTATAAATAGAGAGCCATTTCTTCCTTTCTAATCATCCCTTTACACACATACTTCCCCCAAGTATTCTAACCCTCTAACCTCAGATCCAAGAGATCTATGTAGTCTTTGTCTTTTGTTTTTGTGTGATCTTCTAGGTTCCTCTTAAAGGAAAGATCACCACTTCTTGAAGACGTGCAAGCTCAAGTCCATGAGTTGCCATGCTTCGTCATCATCAAGACAACGAAGGTTCTCTTGTTGATAGATCTACCTTTCTCCATAAATGTTGGGTTGAAAGCATTAGTGAAGAATGCCGAAAGTGTCAAGATGAAAGCATTAGTGAAAGGTGCTCATCATCCGTGTCAAAGCATTAGTGAAGAATGCTAAAGGTGTCAAGACGAAGGCATTAGTGAAGGGTGCCAAACGTTGTGTCAAAGGCATTAGTGAAGGATGCCGAAGAATCAAATCAAGTAGCATTTGGGAAGAATGCTTAGGTCGTATAATCGATGAGGTGCATCGTTATTCATATAAGTATTTGTTTATTTACAAGGATGGTGATATCCTTGATGGTGTTGTAACAAGGAGTAGATCTCCTTGAGATTAGGTGTTGTGTCGTGAAGGTGTAGTTCACCTAAGGTGTGAAAGAACTAGGTACTTAACCTAGTACCTAATAAAGGGTAGGCGACGTTGTGATAGGATTAGTTCTCCTAAGGTGTGAAAGAACTCGGTGATTAGCCTAGCACCGTATAAAGGGTAGGCGACGTTGTGTTAGGTGTGGTTCGCCTTGGTGTGAAAGAACTCGGTATTTAGCTTTGTACAGGAAAAAGGTTAAGCGACGTTGTGAAGGCTTCTCCGCCATAAGGAATTGGTGTAGTGCTTACGAACTCTCGAGTAGGTGACTCGGGGAGTGGAGTAGGGCAAGGAAGGTGTCCTTGTAGCCGAACCACTATAAATAACTTGTGTCGTGGTGATGTGCTTCTTACTCTTTATCTTTCATTATATGTTTATATATCTATCTATCAACGTCCCATAAACAACCAAATAGATTGACATAAGTCGATCTAAATATTTAAAAGGAAGTTTTAAATTGGTAAAACTATTCAACCCCCCCTTCTAGTTTTCCACAATTGGTACCAGAGCTTCGTAACCAAGTTTCTTAAAGTATATTGTACTTTAAAGACTTGATACGATCCGTGTATGTTTGAAAACTACAAAGAAGAATTTTTTTTATCATATTTTCTATTAAATCATTTTGTTGGACATTGATAGATGATTCTAACAATATTCCGTTCTCGAGTAATTTTCATGCTAGATTTTCCCAAAATCTTCATTCAAAGATGAAGTCAACATTCAAGGAAGGATTCTTAAAGTAATCACAACTTTATTACATCAAGTACAAAGGATTACTTTAAAAGCTCATGAAGTATTATTTGGTCTTATACCAAATCAAGAAGCATAAAGGTATGTGTTACTTTTCATTAGATAGGATACTTGAGCTCTACTTATTTTCACAAGTACTACTTTGATTATTATAACACTAAGAGCGTTAGAAGTCTCTTTCATCACTCTTCCACCTTTCTCGTCATAGGGAATAATTTTTTTTACGCCGTCATCACATCCTCGATATGAGATTCATCAAAAGCCGTCATTCAAAACAATCGTCATCTAAAACCTCCGAACCATTTTTTTTGTAAGCTATTCCATAAGCATACTAAATTTTTTTTTATAATGTCAAACAACCTCCTTTATGTTCATTGTAGCCGGATCCCTCTAGTTGTACTAGCTGGATCCCAAATACAAAAGGATCCGGGGGAACCGTGGAACAGAACTCAGCCATACGCTTTCAAAAATCACCACCGATCTTTTTCCCTCTATTCTCTTAACACAAAAACGACCAAGCTACTGCATCCAGCCTCATTGGCTTTCATAACCTCAAAGTATTTCTTCCTAGAACACCATTGTAAGTAATTACATTAACTCGTTCTAATTTTCATCATCTTCATTCTAAGGTTTATGGTTCCCTAAATTATAATCAAATTAATTTAATTAGGGTTTTTCAAATTAATCATGAAAAGGGGCTTTTTAACTAAATCACATTGTGTTCACAACATTGTTAATACAAATCATAAACCATAAACCCATTTCCAACTAATTTTACCTAATTGGAAAATTTGTATTTCTAGGACCAACCATGCCCAAAACTACTCAACAAGATCATCATGACACCGTCCACTATCTTACTCACTACTATCGTAAAAGGGGTCTAACCAAAACTAACCGTAAAATTTTCAAAAACCTCACAAAACGACTTATTCACGAAGGTCGTGTAGTCAAGGAATGTTTCCTTGAAGATACCGACACTCGTCAAGTTTTCTCGACAATCAACTTTGATTGTCTTCTTGACATTGATGAACAAATTTGTCCGGTCTTCATTTTTGAGTTTTACAAAAGCTTTAGGATCATTAGAAACACCGATAATAGCATCTCAATCGCCTTTATCATCAACACACAAAACTTTACTCTTCCTCTCAACACTTTTGCTCAAATTCTTCGCATTCCTTGTGAAGGAATTTGTATGTACTCTCAAGATTGGGCAATTAACGCTCAAAACCTTGCACTTGATCCTAAGCCTCTTTACAACACTCCTCTCGACAATCCCGAAACCATTCGCGACACTATCTTTAAAGTTAGGACCGACCAATCCCGTTACGATCGTAACAAAAAGCTAATTCATCGTAATCCCTTTAAAATGGAACTTTTTGAAATGCATCCCATGTTTAGAAAATGGGAAGTAATCCTTAGAGAAAACATCATTAGCCTAGTTGGAAACGAAGATCATCCAAACGCATGCCTTGTGCAAATGATCTATTGTCTTATCCACCAAAGGCCATTTAATCTTGCCTATTACATGGTAAGGAGAATAACTGGGGTATTCAAAGCTTCCAACATGGTACTCCCATATGGTATGCTCCTAACACGACTTTGTAAGTACGTTGGTGCATTGCAACCATCCCCTATCAACGATGACCATTACCTTTCCGATCACGTCATGGTACCCCTTACCAAACAACCATCCAAACGATTCATGATCAATGGAAAGAAACCCGAAGCTCTCTCGGACTCCTCGGCCGGAGAAGAAGAAGAAGAAGATGAGGAGGACATCGACCCCGTATCCAACATCAAATTGGACATTCTTGAATACCACGAACAACTTCCAACCATTCCAAACGAGACCGTGGAATACAAACAAATAAGAGGCATGATTCAAAACCTCGCTTACAATCTCACTAAGCCGTCAAAAAGAAAGAGGAAGAATTGACGAAAGAGACAATAGGAATGTGTTTATTTTTTATCTTATGTTTGAATGATTTCTTTTTAGCATTGTTGGTTTATGGAATTTTGGATATTGTTTCTGGTGCTATATGATGGATTGCTTGTTTCTAAATTACTTGCTTCATAGATTTAATAGTGTACAAAATCTGCACATCAATTTTTTTTTTTGGTTCTGTGTTGATTCTGATCTGCAGATGCCGGATCCCTAGGATTAGCCTAGCCGGATCCTTCCCTTGAAGGAACCGTGGGATCCGTGACATCAGATCAACAATGCAGCATTCAGCACATCAAAACTGCTTTCTAGATAACATCACATTAGCTTGGCATATGTTTTTAGAACCCAACTAAGTCCACGTCAAGGATGAGAAAGGCTTAGACTCACTAAAGGCTTACTTACGATCTTAGTCTGATTCTATCATCACATCTAATACTCACCATACTTCCGCTTCAACTACTCACAAAATAAGTCTCATCTCTCAAAACACTTAGGAAAGCAAGCTAAACAATTTTAGGAAATTGTTTTTAGTCTTTTATATCTCAAGGTAAGACAAAAATTAGTTTTTCAATTCTTGAAATTTTTGAGAATTTTTCTTAAGCTAAAACCTGATCACTAGGATCATTTATTATGACTTGTCACCCTCATAACACTTAGTGTTATCCTTGGACATCCATTGGTAGTCTTCTTGTCCCTTCCTTCTTCCATAAAAAGCAATCATGTGCACAAACACTTATTACTCATGATCATTCAAGTACCCTCTCTTCCTAAAACACTTAGGAGAGCTGAAACATCCAAAACAAGATAGGCTTTAGCTTCTAGAAACCCCATTTCAAATCTGTCATAACTGCTGAGAGCCGGATCCCTAGGAATAGCCTAGACGGATCCCTCCAAGGAGGGAACCGTGGGACCCAGGTGACAGTATATGTCTAACATTGCTAACCCAAACACTCCATCTCATCTTAAATGAGTTCCTAGATCAATGAAACTCTAAATTTCAACCTTGTGCATGTCAATCATCACATTTCCAAGAACATTAGTGGATTAAGTCTTAAATACTAACTACCAAGCTCTTCCCTTATAAGCCATAGAACACCTTAGTCATCAAACACTAAACATCATTGCTTATGGTTGAGATTTCCAACAGCTAGAGACTTTAAGATTGAGTCAAAACCTCGAAACCCATTAATAATAATGATCTCACCTAAACTCTGTCTGATAGCCGGATCCCTGGTCTTTAACCAGGCGGATCCTTGCTGAGAGGGATCCGCGGGATCCGTAGCTGCAGAGAGCATGAACCAGCTCCATGTTTGAATTCAAATCACCTTTTAGGTCTTCAACCACCTTTAGCATTCATTGATTATCCTCATAGAACTTATCAAAACCTTAAAAGCATGCCTAACCTTTCAAATGGCTAAGAATTTAATTTTCTAATTCATATCATCCTTTATAAACCAAACAACCTTAGAGTTAAGGTATCACTCTCAAATCACATCTCATAATCAACAACTAAAAGAGTTCTTACTAGCATCATCACTATGACTAAGGCTCCTAGTGCTAACTCATCCACTCAAGAACCACCCAAGAAACTTGCTAGAATCATGCATGAAGTTTCCTCAACCAAATCACCTTCGGGTAAATCCACCAAAACTAGGATCTCTTCCACACTAAGAAAACCAATCAAACTTGTTCACAAGAAGAGTGCTTCCACTAGGACTTCATCACTTAAATCTACTAAACCCTCTACAACTCAACCTACCTCACTAGTACCTAGAGCCACCAAAAAGTCATTTGAAGATCTTCAACCCACTTCACTTGAACCTCCACTTCAAGACCATGACTATGAGTGCGACCATTGCAAACATGTTGAGAGAATGAAACATGAATTAGATGTATTAATACATGAGCTTCAAGCTCAAACTGAGAATGCTTAGGAAACCTTTCTCATCCTTGATCTCCAATAAGCTTTTAGTCAAATCTTAAGTTTGGAGTAACTTATTAGCATTAATAGCATCTATTTGGCTAGTTCATTCTCTTAGTTTTTAGAGATTTGGTTGTGTATCTCTTTGTTTTATTGAATGAATACTTTTATGCCATGACTATTATGTGTGTTGTGCTTGTTATATTGTACTTTTATCTCATTCCCTCAAGTTGCACTCCTTGACATTTCTTCACTGCTGAAGAAACTGGAACAGATAGCCGGATCCCTTCCTGATAACTAGACGGATCCCTCCTTGAAGGGAACCGTGGGATCCGTGGTACAGAAGCACAAATTTCTACTAACTTGAGTCTCTTTTGCAGGAAATTATGCACTATACTCTTGTTTTTCTAACCTTTACTTTGTAGATTTTCAAAATAACACATGAAGATTTTGACACCATAAAAGCTAGGGGGAGCTTTGTGTCAAACATTATTGCAAAATCATTTGCAACTTAATCCATTTTTGGATTACACTTCATGTTACCCCATTGCAACTTTGCAATATTCGAGGGGGAGCACGTTTTCGTCACTAAGACGAACCATTTGCAAACTTAATTGCAAACACAAGTAGCTTATTTTACATTATGTCCTTGACGCCCCTTTTCAAAGGGATGGACTCGTCAAGGGGGAGTTAAGACGAGTACCATTCCCGTCACTTGCTCTCGTTACATCTTTTATAATTTTTCTTATAAAAATTGTGTTAGTTTCCTCAAACACTTTTTGTTTCGACAAAAAGGGGGAGAAGAAAGTGAAAACTACAAATTCAAACGTTTACAAATTTTAGCTTTTCCTTAAAATAATTTTATGTTTTGTCATCAACAAAAAGGGGGAGATTGTTAATACAAATAAGCCGTAAAAAC
Source organism: Chrysanthemum seticuspe (assembly GCA_019973895.1). NCBI lineage: Eukaryota > Viridiplantae > Streptophyta > Magnoliopsida > Asterales > Asteraceae > Chrysanthemum > Chrysanthemum seticuspe. The sequence goes on from BPTQ01000004.1 coordinate 111,621,677, forward strand.
GTTTATTTATATTTTACGATCTTCTAATGTTTTGTCGATAACAAAAGTAAAATCATATTAACGAAACAAATAAAACACGTAAATGGTTTGAACTAATAGTTCTATAACACACTTACGTTTTCACATAAAACACTATAACAAGATTAAGTGATTTTATATTTTAGATACACATGTACAACAACTAGTGTTTACATATTGGCTTAACAAGTTTAAGGAACTCTATGAGTTAGATACATATGTACAACAACTAGTGTTTACATATTGGGTTAATACATACTTATATTAAGTACACTAAAATGGGTAAAAACAAGTATATACCAAAATGGGTAAAAGCAAGTATATACTAAATAGATAAAAACCAGCAAATGGTTTTTGACCCATAACCCATGGTTTTATATATACCACTTACACAAGTTCAATGTATCCTTAAGATACATTGTATCTAGATTGAAAACCATGGATCAACCCATAACCCATGACCCATAACCCAAAATACCCATGGGCAAAGAGGAGCGGACCACGGATCCCTAGCTTTGTGCTAGCCGGATCCCAAGTGGAAGGGATCCGTGGGATCCGGGGAAACGGTAGTGAATTTCCTCTATAAATAGAGAGCCATTTCTTCCTTTCTATTCATCCCTTTACACACATACTTCCCCCAAGTATTCTAACCCTCTAACCTTAGATCCAAGAGATCTATGTAGTCTTTGTCTTTTGTTTTTGTGTGATCTTCTAGGTTCCTCTTAAAGGAAAGATCACCACTTCTTGAAGACGTGCAAGCTCAAGTCCATGAGTTGCCATGCTTCGTCATCATCAAGACAACAAAGGTTCTCTTGTTGATAGATCTACCTTTCTCCATAAATGTTGGGTTGAAAGCATTAGTGAAAGGTGCTCATCATCCGTGTCAAAGCATTAGTGAAGAATGCTAAAGGTGTCAAGACGAAGGCATTAGTGAAGGGTGTCAAACGTTGTGTCAAAGGCATTAGTGAAGGATGCCGAAGAATCAAATCAAGTAGCATTTGGGAAGAATGCTTAGGTCGTATAATCGATGAGGTGCATCGTTATACATATAAGTATTTGTTTATTTACAAGGATGGTGATATCCTTGATGGTGTTGTAACAAGGAGTAGATCTCCTTGAGATTAGGTGTTGTGTCGTGAAGGTGTAGTTCACCTAAGGTGTGAAAGAACTAGGTACTTAGCCTAGTACCTAATAAAGGGTAGGCGACGTTGTGATAGGATTAGTTCTCCTAAGGTGTGAAAGAACTCGGTGATTAGCCTAGCACCGTATAAAGGGTAGGCGACGTTGTGTCAGGTGTGGTTCACCTTGGTGTGAAAGAACTCGGTATTTAGCTTTGTACCGGAAAAAGGTTAAGCGACGTTGTGAAGGCTTCTCCGCCATAAGGAGTTGGTGTAGTGCTTACGAACTCTCGAGTAGGTGACTCGGGGAGTGGAGTAGGGCAAGGAAGGTGTCCTTGTAGCCGAACCACTATAAATAACTTGTGTCGTGGTGATGTGCTTCTTACTCTTTATCTTTCATTATATGTTTATATATCTATCTATCAACGTCCAACATAAACAACCAAATAGATTGACATAAGTCGATCTAAATATTTAAAAGGAAGTTTTAAATTGGTAAAACTATTCAACCCCCCCCCCTTCTAGTTTTCCACATGATCTTCTTGAGTTTAGATCCACTTAAGTCACTTAGTACTTCAGCACCAATCCTTCAAGGTTACAAGGGTGCCAAGGTGTAGAAAGCTAGCTCAATCCAAGGTCCTAAGTGTTCAATCAAAGTCCTAGCCTTACTAGTTACTCCTTTCTTGATTGAAAGCCAAAAGTTGTAAGCAACTAATCACCACCATCATCTTATGTTTATTATTCATAATCTTGACAATTTCAAGCTATATATATGGTTACTATGTTGATTCATGATGTACATATACTCAATCACATGTTTTAATTCACACATTGTCGTAAAAGTAACAAACTAGTAAACTAGTCATATTCTACACATTTTAGACCATTAAAACCAGTCACATATGGACTTTCTAACTTACATACTATTGTAAACAAGATAAAAAGGTAAACATAGCAACTTGAATCACCCGAAACGGACAAACGAGTCAAAAGATACGGCCAAAAGAAATTAGCTAAACCAAAGCACCGAAACTGCCTAACACAAGCTGTTAGGCAGCTGTCCGTTTTGAAAGTGGCACTTCTAGTCTGAAACATCAAAAAGTTAAAACACGAAAGTTGTCCGGAACGACGTTTTCCTTTGATTTTAAAGAGGCTCGGGCCTTGAAAACGCTTAAATAGGCCATTATTCTTCAAAAACTGAAATTGCCCTATATATAGTCTCATGACTATACTTTTGTCACAACTAAAGGTAAACCAAGAGGCCTAATGGACTTAAGCCAAGACCACAACCACGGCTAAGGTCAAAGCTGAGTCTCAAGACCATGGTAGTCAAGACCCAAGCCACGGCAAGGCCATGGCTAAAGCCTCCAGGCTTATTTACCCAAGACCGTTAACTAAGGTGTTAACCTTGGAAAATCAACACCAACACAAACCAAATGACATAACTTTATATACATACATTATCAAGTGATCATATTTATGAAAAGACGAGAACTTGTAAAAACTAGATATTTATTAAAAACATGATAAACTTAGTAATATAACAATCTTCATTCAAAACATATGTTTTATCTACTAAGTGCTACAATAGTAGGGAGCTTCAAGTGAGGGGTTTCATTTGAGTAAAACATATCGACGAGTTGTTGGATTTACGATTTAAAGTGTCCTAGCTCCTCGAACGTTTACTACATGACCTCTGAATTATGATGGTCCGAACGGTAGTACGATATCTATAAACTAAATACGTTTTCACATCTTTAAGATCTTACTATAAACATCAAATGATAATTGACTACATCATGATCAACATAGAAACATATATAGGATGGTTTATGTTTTCCTTAAACATTATTCCAAACTTAAATCGCAACATTTCATTTTTAGGTTGCACGTAGAAGTTTTCCGATTTATCCATCACATCCGTTAAAGTACTTAACATCATTAACTCTCGGTGAGTTCATAGCCCCACTTTCTATTACTTATTTGTTTTGCAAACCCTTGGGGGGGATACATGCTATTTTTAAACTGAACACATTGCTTTGAAACAATATGCTTATCTGAATGTATTGTGTGCACTAAGTACCACTATTGCCAAACTTAAGTCCCTATTATCACTTGCGGGTGAACGCGAATAATGTGGATAGATCTATTGGGATTGACGAATCCCGTTTGTTTGACCAAGTCCGGTAAACAAACGCACTCTATTTGAAGAACCATAGGTTTATTGGCAAATTACCTATTAGGGAAACTGTTACTATTATATCAATTTCTATTGACAAGCTGTTAATGTTTTCGGTGTCATGAGCTTAGTGCAATAATATCTGTTTTGTTTTCAAAACCTTGGTGTGAGTCAAATTAACTCACACTACTAACATAATGTGTTGAACCATCAAACAAACTCTATGAATTTCACTCAACCTTTGTGTTGACAGTTTTAAGCATGTATTTCAGGTCCATAATGTCGGAAGCTGGCATGGAAGGGCAAGGACAAGATCAAGAAGGCTATAAATAATTTATCATTCACAAAACATCAAAAACTTTATATTGATGTATTTTATAATCAATGGAACCAACTGGGATGTAACCACCCGTAAATTTCTGTAATATATAACTTTTCACATACACATCAAACCATAACACAAGGTGGCGTATAGGATGAAATTCTAGAGAGAGAAAGTTAGAGGTTTAGGGAACTTAGTGAGAGAAAGTGAAAGATATTATTATGAGCTCCAACTCTCTACCTTGGAAGGTAGAGAGTATTTATAGTCTTACACAAATCGCCACACTATGGGCTGTGGATCAGGCATACAGTGGGTAAAGACCCGTCCGTCCTCCACGGTGTTACTTAACTAAATAACTACTTAACTTAAAAGAACTACGACTACGAGCTTTCTAACGATTACATATACTTGAGGTGACCGACTCTTTAATACTGGGAATTTCTAATTCCTAACAATCTCCCCCTAAGGGAGGTCACCTCAATAATGTACCAAAATTACATAGAATACAAATAAATATTACATTAGCACTTGATCTTGCATTCTTGATGTAGTTCTTTGCACTTAAACTCGTAGTCATTGATTCTTCACATTGCATGTATGATTGTTCCAAGTGGAGGTCTTTTACTGATCCACGTGATGATAATTTTGAGCCATCATTTGAGATCATCAGCTATCAACAATCTCTGAGACATCCATTGTGGTGTTGTGACTTTGGGACCGACATGCTCACATTTTGGATCATGATTTCTTCTCATCAGAGTAGCGGAAGCTTTTGTTGAATCATGATATTGGCAGCAGCATAGCAGAAGCATGGAGTGAAAATATCAGAGTCATTGATGCACTAATCATGATTTCTTTTGAGATGAATGTGTTAAGTGAGCATGCGGCTATGGATTGACCGCTTCATTCTGATCAGCTGCAAACGTCGGGCGTACCTGCATACAACAGTTAGCAACAAATCGCACGAAAGTGTCTTTGATCACTTTCGTTGAATTGAGGTACACGGCCCACGGTTCCCCGTTGATCAGTACAAGTACTGCCTGTGATCAGGTAGGATTCATAAGAATCTCCTTGACAGGGTTTCGCAGCTGTTCTAGCTGTTCTCAAACCGGAACATCTCAAAGAAGACAACACGGAGTGAGTGAACCAGCGAATTATAAGTCCACTGATTGAAGAAAAGAGATTTGAAAAACAATCGTGTATTGCTCAATAGAAATTGTTTTTGCAATACAACGAAGGTTTTATTGAAAATCAATTATCAATCATAAAAATACCTTTTGGTTTGAAAAATGAGTACACAGTCGATGTGCCAAAGGAAAGAGTTTTTAAGCACAAAGACTGGTTTTTCAAAGGTATCCGTCAATCCCTAACCTGAACCAGGATTGATTCAAGAAATTGAATCGCCCCATTGTTTCTGTTCAGTTGTCACATGGTTGATCTATATGATAGATCTCACATGCCACCTACCAGGAGCTTGTTTGATGTTGGCTCCAGAAGGCTTTCCATCTTCATTGTGAATGTGTAAACACATCACTCAGATGTTCTGGCAATACCACAAGGATAATGCGTAGGACTCAAGATATAATCTCTCTTTCCACATTGTGTGAAACAGAGAGTCTTCATTGAAAGTGTCCTAGTGAGATTAATTGATGATCTCGTGGCTCTAGACTCAATTTGTGCATATTTGGATCCTATAACGGAGACTAGGGAGAGGGTCTCCTTCTTCAATATCAACCATCTCTAAGAGAAAGTCGATAGATAATGTCGGTTCCCCGTGAGAATGAAACAAGCCCTTTTAAGAGGAACTTGAGTGGTTTGGAAAGTTGAAGTGCAGTGCGTCACTGGGTCCATGACGTCTTGTCTTCAATACCGATGTTACCATCAGTAGCATATGAAGTGAACCCGGTTTCTGCCCTAAGGTTGAATTAATGGAGGGCTATTTGTTTTCACCCTATTTTCATTCAATTCTTTTTAATTCTTCAACCCCTTCAGTGCTTACCGAGACTTCATAGCTATTACCTTGTTGGGTTTATTCCAGTACTAGCTCAGTCTTAGTCTGCACTCTTCCCATATCTCACTTTTCTCCTTTTATCATCATACCTAAGGACTTCTACACTAACTAGTGGATTGTCCCTGGGTAGATCCCTCCGGTTCTGGCGGATCATGGGAACCAATACCTAACCTTATCATCCTTATATCACCGTACATAAAGTAAAGTTGGTCGGTCAATTTGGTATTGTTCATCTGCCATTGGATCCAATTGAAAACCATTTGAAAATCAATTCAGATACATGTGATATATTATCAAAGCATTTTGTACCTGAATTGTTTTTGATATTTTTAGAACGAGAACTCCCCCTCAACATGTGCATCAAGTATTTGAGAAATGTTAAGCACATGGAGGCAAGAGAAAGAATTAACTTCTTTGATTACAATTTTCTAAAAGATATCAACATCACTTCCCTCAACAGATCAAGTGGGTATAACATTTCCGGGAAGGATGAGGTTTCCATGAATTTTGCTCCCCCTCAATATGTGCCTTGAGGTTTGAAAAGAGTTTTGCACATACTAGAGGGAACCTGCACATTGGGATAAATGATCACGTTTCAAATCATAGGTTTAAGATAGGTGCTCCCCCTCAACATGTGCATTGAAAATTGAAATCGTTTGTCACATGTGGGAGGGACAGCATGTTCATTCATGTGAAACCATTTATCTTAATATCAGTTTAAATCTAATTTAAATCACACATTCTCCCCCGATCACAATTATCAAATCATTTGAGATTTGTGATCTCGTATAGATTTAAATTGATTTTGAAAGCTTTTAGGGAGAATTGTGACTTGATTGTGAAAGCGTTTGAACTGATAAGGATCGGATTTTAAGACTTTAAACTCCATTTATAAAACCATGCATGTATATCTTTTGAAAACAATTTAATGCCAAATAACTTTTTAATTTAATTGAAATCATTCTCCCCCTCAATCAATGACGTAGGTTGTTGATTGAGAGATAGAGATTTTGACAAATAAGTCCTGATGATTATCAAAAATAGAGATTGAGTTATTTTTCAAAGCATTTAGTTTTCAGCAGATAAGAGTTTATAGAATCAGAGCATAAGATTTGAAAACTTGGTAAAACATGGCTCTGTTCTTTCTTTAAAACCGGGTTATTGCCTGAAGATGACAATAAACCATTGTTTCTCTTTCTCCCAAAAATATATATATATATATTTTTTTTTTTATATAAACATTCGAACAACATCTAAAGTCCCGTGTCATTCTTTGAATGACAACATCAAGACCGTAGATATTGTCGAACCGAGAAAAAACATGACAAAAATGACAATATTTTTTGAAGAATTTTCGAATTTTTCAAATTTTTATGGATTTTGAAAGTTTTTATATTTTTCTATTTGATTTTTTGAGGATTTTATAATTTTGTATTTTGTTTTTATGAATAAATATTTACAAGAGATAGATGAAGAAAGACCTTTACTCCTCGTCTTCTTCCTGAAGACGTTTGAGAGTTTCTGGTTGAAGGCTTTTCAAACCAAGACGTGGAAGAATAAACTCAAAACGTTCTCTTGGAAGAGCTTTGGTGAAGATGTCCGCTAACTGATATTCAGACCTCACAAAATATAGTTCCACCACACCTTTTTCCACTTGTTCCCTGATGAAATGATGTCGAATGTCGATATGCTTTGCTCTTGAGTGTTGAACGTTGTTGCATGAGAGAGCAATAGCACTTTTATTATCACAGTACAGAGGGATTTTGTTGAATTCAAAGCCATAGTCAGATAATTGAGATCTCATCCATAAGATTTGAGCACAACAAGATGACATGGCTATGTATTCAGCCTCTGTAGAGGAAATAGAAGTACTCATTTGCTTCTTTGAAGACCAGCTCACAAGCTTATCACCCAAAAACTGAGCACCTCCTGACGTACTTCGACGTGTATCTTGACAACCTGCATGATCAGCATCTGCATAGGCCGTTAGTGACATACCGGTGTCCTTCGGGTACCATAGTCCCATGTTGATGGTTCCTTGGAGATACCGAAAGACCCGTTTAACTGCTTCAAGGTGCTTTTTAGTAGGCTTAGCCTGGTATCTAGCACACATGCACACAGAGAACAAAATGTCTGGTCTACTGGCAGTGAGATACATCAGGGATCCAATCATACTCCGATATTTCGTTTGGTCAATCATGATCCCTGAGAGGTCCTCATCTAGTTTGGTTCGGTCAATCATGGGGGTGTCAACAGGGTCACATGAATCAAATCCAAATTTCTTTAAAATCTCTGTTGCATATTTAGATTGATTTATGAAAATGCCTCCGGGACTTTGAGAAATTTGTAATCCCAAGAAAAATGACATTTGTCCCATCATTGACATTTGAAACTTGGAACTCATTTCATTTGAAAAACGATCACATTCCATTGGGTTAGTCGAGGCAAAGATAATATCATCAACATAAATTTGAACATGAATCAAATGTTTGCCTGACTTTCTGGTGAACAATGTAGGATCAACTGCTCCTTTGATGAATCCGGTTGATAGAAGAAACTTTGACAGTGTATCATACCATGCCCTTGGAGCTTGCTTTAAACCGTAAAGAGCCTTCTTCAAACGATAAACGTGAGTAGGATGCTCTTGGTTCACGAATCCTTCGGGTTGGCTGACGTAGACAACTTCCTTAAGATCTCCGTTCAGAAATGCCGTCTTTACATCCATCTGATATACCACCATGTTCTTACTAGCAGCATTAGCCAAAAAGATTCTGATTGCCTCGATTCGAGCAACTGGAGCAAAAGATTCTTCAAAGTCTATACCCTCCTCTTGACGATATCCTTTAGCAACTAATCGAGCCTTGTTCTTCAACACATCACCATGCTCATCAAGTTTTACTTTGAAGATCCATTTTAGAGCTATAATCATAGCACAGTCCGGAGCAGGTACTAACTCCCATACATCCAGACGATCAAACTCATGGATTTCATCTTGCATGGCATTGAACCAGCTATCTTCATTCATAGCAGATTTAACATCTTTTGGTTCGATCTTAGATAGTACTGAGTTGAAGAAGCACCATAAGGCATCGGTTGCGAGTTGATTCCGGGTTGATACAGGGCGAGAGGGATTTCCAATGATGTTGTCTAGTGGATGATCGTGAGTCCATTTTCTGAGGTGTTCATGTGGTATTTGTTGAGGAACTGAAGTAGCTGAGTCGATGTCTCCTGAAGAAGGTGGTTCTGATGATGATTCAGGAGTAGCAAATATGTTTTCAAATGGAGCATCTTCAGGAGTCGCAAAGGGATTAACTTCATCATTGATGCCAAAAACATTTCCATGATGTACATTTGAAGAATGATGATTTGTTGATGAGACTGAAGGATCAGCAGCAGGTGCTTCTTGACTTACAGATATTGAAACTGATGGATTAACTTCATTCACTGGAATATGAGCATCCTCTGTTGTAGGGATCAGCACCTCATTAGTAGTAGACTCATACAGTTCATCAAACATTGGATCAAACAATTTCTTTACATCATCTTCAGATGGAGGTACATATGGTGTTTCTAGAGAGGAGTTTGGAACAAGGGATGAACCAATAGGACTGTTTTGAAGTGCGGGTCCTGAGCTGGAGTGTCCAGGAGCCATTTGACCGGTCAGCTCATCAAACGTAACGTGAATTGTTTCCATGATATTTCGGGTTCTTTTGTTGTAGATTCGGTATCCCTTTTTGTTTGGTGCATATCCTACAAATACTCCAATGTCAGCTTTAGCTCTAAGTTTGCCCAAGTCTTGACCCTCATTAGTTGGATAGCACAAGGCACCAAATACACGAAGGAAAGATAGATTAGGTTTTTTGTTGTGGACAAGTTCATATGGAGTTTTTCCATGAATGGTGTGAATCAGGGAACGATTTTGTGTGTAGCATGCAGTGGCAATTGCTTCAGCCCAGAGAAACATTGGAACCTTTGAGTAGATCAGCATTGTTCTAGCAGCTTCAACAAGAGTACGATTTCGTCTTTCAACTACACCGTTCTGTTGAGGGGTTCGTGGAACACTTCTTTGATGGCTGATTCCAACGCTTTCACAGAATTCACTAAGTTGTTTGTTGACAAACTCAGTTCCATTGTCTGTTCTGATAATTCTGACAGTTTTGTTTAGTCTAACCTGCAGCTGTTTGATGAGTTTGATGATGATATCAGGAGTTTCATCCTTTGTCCTTAAGAACTTGACCCAGGTGAATCTAGAATAATCATCAACCACAACTAACACATATTTCTTCCCAAAGATATTCTGCACCCTCATTGGTCCACATAAATCCATATGAATCATATGAAGAACTTTTGTGACAGAGTTAGTGGGTTTGGGTTTATGGGCATACTTCTTGCTTTTTCCCAATTGACATGCTGAACAAAGATGATCCTTTTCATACTTTAGTCTAGGTAAACCTACAACTAAGTCCTTTCTGGAAAGATCGTTGATGGTGCCGAAGTTCAAGTGATTGAGACGACGATGCCATAACCATGACTTTGTCTTTGAAGCCTTTGATAACAAGCAGATTGGTGAAGCTCTCATCATGTCATCGATAGAGATAGTGTAAAGGTTTGAGCCACGAGTTCATTTCAACAGTTCCTTACCATTAAGATTTCTAACGAAGCAAGTATGTTTTCTGAAGGCTACTTCTAGATCAGAATCACAGAATTGACCAACAGAGAACAGATTATGACCTAAACCTTCCACATAATACACTCTGGAGATGACACTATCACCAACAACATAATCACCATAACCCATAATAGCACCGAAATGATCATTACCAAATCTAACAGTCCCGATGAATTTGCTCACGAAGTTCATGAGCCGTGACCGGTCTCCAGTCATATGCTTGGAACAGCCTGAGTCCAGGTACCACAGAACGATTTGAACGATCTGCAGTTGAACACAGACAAGAATGGATAACTGGATAATTGGGATCCCCATGCAAGAATGGGTTCCATTTGGTTAGTAGCAACAGTTGGACCACCCACATCAGAAATAGAAGTATTCATATCAGACAGTGAGGTAATGGAATCGTTGTGAATAGATGCAATACTAGTGTCTGTATTAACCCTATTTACAGTATGACCACTTCCTAAGGGAATAGTTCTACCAGTAGGCATCCATTTTCTAGTGGGCATTATCTGATTAGTCTTATGACCAACAGGTATCCAATAAAAGCCTATTCTGCTGAATGTTCTTCCTGTGGGTTTCCATTGTTTTCTAACTCTCTTTCGCTTTTGCCTTTTAGCCTTTTTAGTATGAGTTTTAGCATTAACAATATTAACTGGACAATTAACATCATTAGGCAAAGCATTTACATCACATCCATGATTAGAAACAGAATTCAAGCAAACATCAGAACAAGTTTTGCAAATAGTATCAGAATTCGAATTAATTACAGTACGCTTATGGCTAATACTAGAATCAACACGATTCGTTTTATTCGATTCAAACATAAGGTTCCTAGATTGTTCTTCTACTTTCTTCCAGTGCACATTCTTAGCTTGAGAGGTCCTATCATTCCTTGTATTGTCTTGAGACTTTGACCTGCTCCCTTTAATGTCACTGATTACTCCTGTAGAGGGAATGGGAACATTAGTTTGTTTTACTACTCTTTGCACCACCTGTTTAGATGTGCTGGGATCTGAACTACATGCAGGTGCACTATGGTTCACTTTCGCAAAGCTAGATGTACTGAGATTAGTACTCCTAGAAGGCACTTTTGAGTTCTCTTTCTTAGCATTGACAGATCTAGAATCTGAACTACTCAATGGTACACTACTTCTCACATTCAAGCCATTGGGAATCGAGTGCAAGTCATGTTTGGCCTTAGGCATCGAGCATGGAATCAAAAGGTTAACTCTCTCACCTAATGTCTTTGGGCATATTGTGATCAAACATTCTAAGATTTCTTGAGATCGTTTGGCATATGAGCATGCATGTCCAATTGCATTATCATGAGGTTTCTCTAGCTTATCCTCTTCAACAATCTCACGCAGGCATTCTAAGCAATCCTTAAGGGATGAGAAATATGTTTGAATGGCAAGTTTGTTATTCCTTAGATGAGGGGGGACATATGTCACAGATAAAGCATATTTATTACTAGAGTAAACCTTAGATACAACATTCTCCTCATTGATCATTGGCATTTTCCCTTTTACCTGACTCTTTAGATTCTCGATTTCCTTTTGCAATGAAGTTATTTGTTCGTTGTTTTTGTTACGAGTGACTTTAATTGATTCAAACAACTCATTGAAATGACGTTTAACCTTTTCATTTTCTTCTAGAAAACTTTCGTTTTCCTTTTGTAAAGCATTTACTAGATTTTGAAGATGAAACGTTTGAGAATTCTGAGAGTCTAAAGGAGGAGGCATTTGGGAGCCTGTCATATTGTTCGTATGACCCTTTAATTGAGAGATTTGGGCTTTCAATTTTCTGATCGTGTTACACTGAGCATGAATCTGTTCATCTCGTTTGTTAATTTGAAAAACTGCATCAAACTCTGGAGCATCGGAAGATGTCTTGATATTTGAAGTTTTGACATTTTCTTTGAGATGTTGATATTTTAGTTGTAGATTAAAATACTCAACTTCTAGTTTAGAAAAATGTTTAACCAAATTGTCATGATCATCCAGTTCAATTTTCTCATTTAGTTTAGAATTAGTTTTTTCAAGCTCAATGACACGATCATGGGAGACTTTCAGGGCCACAGATAGTTCATGAAATTTGGAAGCATTAATAGAGCAATTTGAAGCAGTGAAAAACACATCTTGCGCAACACATTCAGTAATAAGATTCTCATTTAGTGTATGCAAGTTCTTTCTCTCAATCTCATTGTATTTTAGTGCACGCTCATAATCACTAACTTCAGCAACCATTGCATCAAATTCCTTTTCCATACCCTTAATATCAGCTTCTACCCCTTTTTTAAGACTCTCAAAGTGATCTTTTAGAAGTTTAAAGAATGGCATGACCTTAGTTAAATAACATTCTTTCATTTGTTCAAAACCTCTTTCACCTTCAGTTATACCAGTGGGAGTGATCCTTTTCTTACAAGTTTTCTCAAAATCAACAAATAGTTGGAATATAACGTATTGGCTAATTAATGTCTTGCTTTTAGTGGCAATTGTTCTAGGTACAAGATGCATAGGTGTATTAGGAGGATACACAGTTGCTCTAGGCATTTTCCGAAGGGGAGGGTTTGTTTCTACAATATTTTCAGCTTTCTGCTTATCTAAATCCATTTTCCAGAAGACTTGTTCGGGAGTCAACAAAGTCTGAGGCTTAAACTTGTTCAAGGAAATCCAGTTTTCTTTCTTGTAATCATGAGGAGAGAAGATTATGTTTTTCTCTTTGCATTTGGGATCATTTTGCTTCTTATTCATCTTTTCCCTAGTGATTTCATTTAATATCTTATCTTCCTCAGTGCACTCAACGCAACTAGGTTTCTGCCTAGGTTTAAGGACTTCGTTACCATCATAAATTACCTTATGAGCATTTCTAGCCTTTTTAATTGCCTCTGGATTTGGTTCCTCTATAAGGGGAACGCTATGCTTATCGCTTAGAACTCTATGCTTAGTGATCATGTGAGCAGTCTGAATGGTGTTTCCTTGTAAATACAGCTTGTTTTCAAGTTTGTTTTTCAAAGTTTTCAGATTAGAAAAATCTCTCAAGAGTTTTGATTCCTTTGCATTAAATTCTTGCTTAAGCATTTTCACATTTTCTTGAAGTTCTTGTTTTTGCTTAGCTGTTTTAGAAAGTTTTTCTTGCAAGGAATTTAATTCTTGTTTCAATACTTCTTCTCTAAACTTACTTTTTCTAATTACTGTACTCACTTGGACATCCATTTCCTGCTCACGAGTGGTCAACTCAAATTTTGCCCGTTGTTCATAAATAGCAACACGTTCCTTATAGGCATTTAGTTCAGAAATTATGGAATCATTAGGAGCACATGCAGTGTATTCATCAAAGACATAGTCATTGTTGACTGCAGAAGATGCATCACTTGGTACAATTTCACTTTCACTTTGTTTCACGTATTGATCGTATGGGACAATATTGATATTACCCATATTTTCAATATTTGATTCAAAAGTTTCAGTTGGTTGTCCTTTGTCATGCATCTGTTGCACATCAGCATCATCGTATAGTTTTAATACCTCAGAGATGAGTTTGTCCTTGGATGTGCCAACTTGTGGTGAGGAAGAGATCTTGGGAGAAACCATTGGAGAGATGCTAGCCATAAAGATTGTGTGTGCAGTAGGTCCATCATCTACATCAGAATCGTAAGCATCACAGTCAGCGACTTGAAAGGCATTCTGATGATTGTGACCTATCTCCTGAATAGGCTGCTCATCCACATCTGCATCATAGGTCTTTGCATTGCCCTCAGCAAGAAACAGCAATTCCTCTTCATCCAACGCAGCACCATTGTCCTGAGCTTGTGCCAGCAACATCTTATCTCTGAAGTAATCAGCATTCTGAGGACGCTTTGGAGATATGCAGTTCCTTGCAATGTGTCCTTCACCACCACAGTTGTAGCATTTGATTGGCTTAGGTTGACCTTGGTTACCATTTCTTCCTCGATTCTGGTTTCCAACATAACCTCTCCCAGCTCCACCTCTTCCCTGATCATACTGTCTCTCCTGAACTGGTTGCACCACGATCCTTCCATCTTTAACAGTGGCTTGATTATGTGGGTTAGATGCAGTTCGAAGGTTGTTGTTGGTTTGTGGGAGAGAATTCATGTTTTGACTAATGAGTAAAGCTAGTTGATTAACAATGTTATCCACGCATGCATCAGCATCAGCTTGTTTGAACATAGGATCAGGAATGAGTTTGTGATTACCATTACCCAAGGGTATGACTTGTGATGCTTTGGTTGTGATTCCAATGTTTGAGTAGAAAGCTGTTGAGTCATTAGACGAACTTGTCTCTCCCTGGTTGGTTTTGAACTGATTGAGAATCAATTTTTCAAACATGGCATGTCTCTCATTCTGAAGGAGGAAGGCATAGAGTTGCTCATAGTTTGTGTTCTTCAATCCTTTAGTAAGCTTCACAGCGGTAACAAACTTGTGCCATTCGGGATTCATGTTGTTCACAAATTTTGAATTCAACTGAATGTTAGGCATAGTCATTCTGATGTTCCTCATGTCATTAACTAACTTATGAAATCTCACATAGTACTCATAGACACTCTCATCGGGTTTCATCTTGAAGTGCTCAAATTCGTCATAGAGTTGGGATTCTCTGTCTTCCATAGTTAGTTCTGAACCTGAGAGAAGCATCTTAACATTATCCCAAACTGCCTTTGCTTCAGTGTTATGATTGATCAGCTTGTAGATGTCTTTAGGAAGACCTTGAAGAACAATGTTTGAAGCCCTGATATCTGCATCAAATCTCTTTTTCTCCTTATCATCAAGCTCATCATACATCTTAGGTCTGTCCATTCCGTAAATAGGAGTACCATCTTCATTAGTATCAAGTATGTCTCTAGTCGTTTCAACTCGATATGGTCCTTCATCAATGGATTTTAGAATATTGACACCATTTTCCTTTCCAAGGCAATACAATCTGATTTGTTGAGCCCAAGAATCGTAGTCAGTTCTGTCAAGCATGGGTGGACGAGTATCTGATCCAGCTGCTTGTACATCCTCGGCAACTGTGGAGATGACAGTAGGGACGTTGGTGGACATGTTATCAGATTATACGGGATTTTATAACTCAATGATTAAACCGGGAAATAGATTCTTTCACGGGATTTTACTAAATCAAGAGAAAACCGTAAACAATCACTCAAGTCGCTAGATGATAAAGCTCTAAGTCGCTAGAAACAAATCCTCTAAGTCGCTACCAATTAATTCGCTAGACAGCCAAGTCGCTAGAATCCCATGTCGCTAAAGAGCAACTCGCTACTGACCAAGTCGCTACCACAAGTCGCTACCCGTAGTGGAGAGTCCACTACTTGTCCTTTAACTCGCTAGCTCTAACTCGCTAGCTTTTAACACTGTAAGTCGCTACAAAATAATGAAGCAAGTCGCTATGAAGAAAGGTTATCCGTGAACTAACTCGCTACCATGAAAAACCATATAAACATCACTTTTCAATCCAAAAACAACCCAACCAAGATGATTCAAGCTTACCAAATGAAAACCTAAACACTTATGATGATTCTAAACACAAAAGTACCAACAAAATTCAAACTTTAACACAAGAAATCAACCAAATGATGCAAAAACCACTAAACTTTTTCAAACTCAAAAACCACCTAAAAACCACTATAAATCCAAAGATGTGCAAGATATGATCTAACCATGGCTCTTGATACCAATTGTAATATATAACTTTTCACATACACATCAAACCATAACACAAGGTGGCGTATAGGATGAAATTCTAGAGAGAGAAAGTTAGAGGTTTAGGGAACTTAGTGAGAGAAAGTGAAAGATATTATTATGAGCTCCAACTCTCTACCTTGGAAGGTAGAGAGTATTTATAGTCTTACACAAATCGCCACACTATGGGCTGTGGATCAGGCATACAGTGGGTAAAGACCCGTCCGTCCTCCACGGTGTTACTTAACTAAATAACTACTTAACTTAAAAGAACTACGACTACGAGCTTTCTAACGATTACATATACTTGAGGTGACCGACTCTTTAATACTGGGAATTTCTAATTCCTAACAATTTCCAAGTCATTATTCACCTGTAAAGAATGAAGTAATTGTTTATCTGATTTAATAAAACGCTCTTATACATTTTCACGCCAAATTTTTTACTTTTTAATTGAAATATGCAATCACGGGTAACATTGATAAACGAATAATGCAAAATAGTTATTTCCTAATTTTTGCTGATGATCTAAACACGACAACGAGAGGTTATCTCGATAAATGAGACCGCCCACATACTGACACCAAAGTAATAACGGCACAAATTTTAATCATTTATTTTCCAAGTAATAATGATGCCTTATTATTACGTTCGCAAAAACGTTTCCAAAAATATATTTTTCATATTATACGCGTACCGGGGAGGTACTTTTACGCGAAAACTCGACAAAACACGGGGTACGGATTATACTGTACTTAATAATAAAAAAAAATAAACATCTACCCTTATCCCTACTAACCCATGCCCCCACTTCTGCTCATCTCCTCCAAAGTCGCTTCATCCCTCCCACGTGAAGAAACACAAAAATGGTTTCTTTTGATTTTCAACCCCAAAGGTACACCATCACCACCCTTCAAAGAGGAACCCTATGTTCATAGTATTCACGTGAAGGTGTCAGGGGACAGCTGTGAGAAAACGACAATAGCCAAGGAAGGATATCACCTACAACCAAGACCATGGAAAGATAGAGGCTCCATTCTTCTTTCTCATCTATTAAAAGGGGCGAATTCATGCGGGTTTTCAATCACTATCACACACAATTTCACAAATTAGGGTTCATGGTAAATTAGGGATTTTCAAAATTAGTAGAGGGGTTTTGTCAATTGAGGTGTTAGAAGCTTGATTCAAGTCTCAATTTGTTTGTTTTCAAGAAAGTTCGTGTTCAATTTGGTCGTTTTTCATTCGGTTCATCCCCTATCCGACTCACAATCAATTGTAAGGATAATTACCTTTTTGTTTAAAAACTTAATTGTTAATTAATCTCTTATCTTGATATTTCCTTTTATTTTGCTCGAATGAAATATGAGAAAGAATTAATTGTGATAGTGGTTTGATGTTGTTGTTGTGGTCGTGGCTAAGAAAATGGAAAACACAAGAATTAACTAATCAATCATGAGAAAATAGATTACTGATGTTTCGCTTATGTATATTTAGCCTAGTGGCTTATTTGTATCGGCTTAGACACCTCGCGTAAAGACTTAACAGTCACGACTCACTACTTTTCCTTTTGTTGTTCAACTTTGTTGCTAGCCTTGCGGTTTAGGATAAATTCTGAAAATATAATTTTTGGTCACTTTCGGTTCGAGTCTTTGACTCACGACCCGCTCACCTTATGGTCGAAACATTATGGTATATTCGTAGGGTTCTAAGGTTGAAACAAGAGTATTGGCTAGACTCACAAGGTATGGGTTAGTGTCTCACGAATGGCTCACGACCACCTTGTTTGGTTTGCAATACTTGGTATAATCCTTTTAGTTCCTGATGTGAGTCTTTGACTCACGAGTAGTTCATCTTGTTTTAGAAACCGTTGTCTTGTCAAAATGATACAAGTCTATGCTTCATGTCTTTTGTTCCTTGGTTGTCAAAGAGTTGCAAATGTAATGTCCTTCTTTTCTACTATTTGAATGCGTTGGTAAATACCTGTTGGACCACAGCCCCACCTCATGTTGAGGATCTGTTTGATATTTGTAGATGGGCCGAAACCCATCTCTTCTTGACAAGTCTATTTCTTTGGGCCATAGCCCACGCTAGTTATATTTTAGAGTCTGTCAGTTTTGCTAAGCCCAGCCGTCATTCCGTGTTGAATATATCAAACACGAGTCGTCCCAAGTGTCACTCGACTAAGCGTTATTTTTATTCATGTCTTGCATCTCATTCGACAAATCTTACTACGCCTACCCCTTCGACGAAGCCATAATCACATGACGTGCTTCTAACGTATCTCAATCCATTTGATATGGACTACGTAATTCATTATTCAAAAACCACGTCTTTACCATTTTAACTAATATATATTCGACACAACCCATTTTATAAACTTAAAGCTTATAAAACTAGACTACGTTCCAAAGCTTTTCAAAAACCATAAAGGCATACGTATATTCAAACTACTTTTAATTATTATTCCTAAAATGGAATATTTTATAAACAAATTTCCAACTATATCTATAAACAAAACTTAACATTTAAAAACGTTAAACGATATATTGTATAAATGTTATACTCAAACTAAACAAAACTATTTTATATGATAACGTCTTATTATTCTGTCAAAACGTATCTCTAAAACGTATAAACAGGTTATGTCCGATCTTTCTAAATTATTTTTTTACTTATAATTCATAAGTATAGACTATAACTTTCCTTCTAAAAATTATTACTCGGAATATGATTTTTACAACTAATATATAGTATTTGTTGGAATATATAAATATATACTTTAAACGATGTCCTATTATAACCCAAGCTCATCCCCTATTCATACGTAATTACTTTCCGTACGATATCTTTTGATTATCGACGAACCAAAGACCTATTCGACTTGATACTCACTATCTATACATATACCTGAACCACGCCTCATCATACGTTTTATCTTTCATACATTCTCATTCGGTCATCATCTAATCAAAGCCTCGGTAGTTTCGATATATTCCCATTCCTACACTACCATAAGCCGATATGCACACCAACCTTTGAAAACTATTTTTCAAACTTTAACGCTGCCACACAAGCAACAACAACACAAACTCTTAACGTACTTAAACACTATCGAGTCAAACATAAACATATAAACTAAGACTTGCCAAACTATTATAGGTCGCGTGACGATACCGTATGCTCCTACTATTTTAATTTACGCTATTTCGGATTTCTTCAACTAAGGTGAGTTCATAGCCCCACTTTTACTCTTTTAACTGTTTTATAAACTCTTTGGGGGAGATACATGCTATAAACTAGAACACAAGTCTTTTCTTAAAATGTATGCTTGCCTGATCATTATTAATATAGCCTAAGTTGCCTACCAAAAGTCCCTTTTATCATGAACCATTAATCACTTGCGAGTGAATGTAAGTATTATGGATAGTACTATGGGAATTCAAGACCCCGACTCGGTTATCGGAAATAACCGGGGCGCACCATATTTGGTTATCTATGGAATTGGCAATTTCATCTGGGGGCAATTTTATTACTTACACCAGTAATTAGGTGTATGCAGTTAGTATTGGTGTCATGAGCTTAGTGCATAATAATAATCTCTGTTTTCTATGGTAATTGTCTTCGAAGCAATTATCATCTCTTACTTGTGTTCAACCATTTACTAAACCTATGAATATCTCTCAACCTTTGTGTTGATCTTTTTAAGCATGTTTATCTCAGGTATTAAAAAGGCGATAGCTAACTCTGGAGGCGCTTGGGCATTGGCATGGCGTTGTCATAGATGACTCTGATTTACTTATGGGGACCATATGTTATTAATGGGCCATTTTCCGTAACAATTCAACCTTTGTAAACTCTATTCTACTTCAATAAATGAAATCTTTTATGAAAAATCTATTATTTTACACCGTGTGTTATAATCCAATGGAGTAGCACCCCAAAAACATTTTCTTCTGCTGCAAACCATTTTTGGGGGTGTTACATGGGACCTATTTTGTAAACTCTGATATATTTGAATGATAAAGCTTTTTTAAAACGACTCCTTTAGAGATCGTTTTCTATTATTATGACTGTTGTGCCATCAAGTAATACCCAGTTTGAATTCCGCTGCATATCACGAAGTTGTGGGTGTTACAGCAATAGATCATGTAGACTAGGCAAGCGTTGGGATGATCCTTATTTCCCACCAAACAATGGACGTTCTCCCTTAACACTAGTTCCCATTTTTTGTACAATGGGAACATCTCCGAAAGCTCCATTTGAAAGGGATCTCTATAGATGACCTTTGACATCCTAGTGACTCGTGACGGAGAGGCTCTTTGCATGAAGACGGTATCCCTTACCGTAGCCGGTTCCGGGAGTGGTGTGAAATAAACCTCATGATGATCAATCATGTCCTGAAGATCGGCTAGTGACCATTCATTAGAGTACATGCATACTCCTCGGCAAGGGATACGAAGTATCCGAGCAAACTCTTCAAGGGTGAAGGTGAATTCGTGCTCATTGATGACAAAAGCGATTGAAATGGTTCCATCTTCATTTAGAATGATCCTCATGCTCTTGTAGAACTCTAGGACAAACACCGGAAAAATTTGTTCATTGATGCTTAAGAGGCATTGGAAGTTGATTCCCGCAAAGACTTGGGGAATGTCGGTGTTGATGATGAATGAGGGTTCAACTACACGCCCTTCGTGGAATAACCTCTTTTGCAACAATTTGAAGGCCTTTCGGTCCTCCGGGCTTAAACCATCCTTTCTATGATACATAGGAATGTAATGTGACGTGTCTTGATAATCTTGTTGTCTATTGCTTGGCATGGTTGATCCTAAACATTAAAACCACAATGTGGTGTCAATTGTGTGAATAGTATCCTAATGAGGTTCATCACAATTTTGATCAATACATCTTCATTGAATTAAAAAATGAGTTTTTAATTTGTATTAACAATGTTGATTCTTTGATTTAGTTTATCTTAGAAAACAATGTGATACCAAATTGTGATAAACCCATTTGAACCCAATTTCTTAAGATGAAAATTGTACTTCTAGGAATTAGAGAATGGAAATAACAATGTAGTGAAAATTATACTTACACAAGTGATTGTTTCCTTTGAAATGATGATGAATGAACTCCTATGAACAGTAACTTAGGGTTTATGTTCGTGAGTTGGGAGAGTAAAGTGAAAAGTAAAAATCCACAGTGATCATCTATCACTTATTCTGTCTTCTGATGTGCCGGTTCCCACGGATCCCTTGAATGAGGGATCCGACTAGTTCAAACTCAGGGATCCGGCATATCAGCAGTTAGCAGTTAAAGTGAACTTTGATAATTTTGATTTGGGAGTTTTAATTCTTGGCTAGAGTTGGTGTTTTTGCTCTATAATTTATGGTTTGAGGTTTTGACGTGTTTTACTAGTCCTATTTGACGAGGTTCCCTTTTTACGAGTAAATCATAATTTTTGGGAAGTTTGAGAATTATGATAAAATACTATTTTATCATGAGGAGTTTCACATGGAAACTATTGACATAGATGAATTGATAACAACCTTATGTGAGAAATGATAACCAAGGCTCTCGAATAGCCAAGCTATCATTATCACTAGTTGGTAGTTTTGTCTATAGCGATCAACGAAGAATACTATTCTTGATGATGAGTTCAATATAGATAACAACTTTAGTGATATTGAGGTATACGTATTGACTCTACTATTCTTTACATGTTATTAGAATTGATATTATTAATTAAGCTAGGAATTATACATTAATAAATAGGTAAGTTATTAAAGAGCATACCTTTGCTATATATATTTTTTTATGAAAAAGAAACATTGACACGAAATTCTTCATGATCTTCTAAGATGCCCAAATCCTAGTATGGAGAATTCTCAACAAAGAAAATATTAGAAGGATCTATCATTATCCAACATTATAAAATATGGCGATTTAAAAAAAAACGTGACTTTTTGTTTTTAAGAAATTTTCTTCTTTGTAGTTTTCAAACATACACGGATCATATCAAGTTTTTAAAGTACAATATACTCTAAGGAACTTAGTAACGAAGCTCTGGTACCAATTGTGGAAAACTAAAAGGGGGGGGGGTTGAATAGTTTTACCGATTAAAACTTCGTTTTAAACTATTTAGATCGACTTATGTCATTCTAGTTGATGTGTATGTTGGATGTTGATAGATAAGTATATAAATAAGTAATGCAAATGTAAAGAGTAAGAAACACAAAACCACGACACAAGTGTTTATAGTGGTTCGGCTACAAGGACACATTCCTTGCCCTACTCCACTCCCCGAGTCACCTACTCGAGAGTTCGTAAGCACTACACAACAAAAATTCCTTGTGGCGGACAAGCCTTCACAAAGTTGCCTACTCTTTATCCGGCACAAGGCTAGACACCGGGTTCTTCCACGAGGTAGAACCAAACCTATCACAACGTCGCCTACACTTTATCCGGTATAAGGCTACATACCGAGTTCCATTACAAAGGAGGAACTACTACCTAACACAACACAACACCTATCCCAAAGTAGACCCACTCCTTATTACAACATCATCAAGGATATCAATATCCTTTAACCCAAACTAACTATCTTGTACATCGATTCACCATATCGATTGTACACCCTTGGCATCTTTCACTAGTGCCTTCGACACGACCCTTTGGCACCTTTCACTAATGCCTTTGACACAACCCTTCGGCACCCTTCACTAATGCCTTTGACACGAACCTTTAGCACCTTTCACTAATTACTTTGACACGAACCTTTGGCACATTTCACTAATGCCTTCGACACGGACCATTGGCACCTTTCACTAATGCCTTCGACTTGATGTGTTTGACATCTTACACCTATGCCTTCAACACAACAATTCTAAGGAGGAAGAAAGAACTATCAACAAGAGAACTTCAGTAGTCTTGATGATGACGAAGCTTGGCAACTCATGGAATTGAGCTTGCTCGATGTAACACCCCAACCCGACAAGGGTAGAAGTATCACATCATGGAGTCATATCAGAACATACTAATAAAATTTTACAAGCGGAAGTCTTATAAAATAAAATACCAAGTCATATAAACGAATGACTTACAAGGAAAAATACAAAATCCAATATGCAAAAAAAAAAAAGAAAGAAATGAAATATCAGAACAACTGCTCTTCAAAATAAATCCAAAATGAAATGCTTCTACTCTCAGCTTCTACCCGGATCACTCAAATGCTTCTACTCTCAGCCCAACATGCCCAACATCCTACTTGGTACCTGCCGCCTGGAAAAGGAAATGCAGATGAGCTTAAAAAGCCCAGTGAACAGATATAACAAAACAAAAATATAAAATGAAACAAAGGAGGCTGATAACAAAGTCGCAACGAAACGAGTACAATGAGGAACCTGTATCACACAATAATAACAGATACCCAGAAGAAACAGCAATCAAAGAAGACCAAAGCAAAGCAGCACATCGATGGCATAAATAAGTACATATAAATAACCAAACATACAAGTACCGAAACATAATCAAATAGGGATAGATGAACAGTATCATAAATCAAAACAAGTAACCAAACAATGAACAAGCATACCAACCAGCGGATCAGCTAATCATAAATATATCAAAACAACAAATCAGATAATCAGATATATATAAACTACGCTGAATTCTATAAGCAGGCAGAAGCAACTAAAATGAATGTAAGCATGGCAATCACACAAGTCAGATAACCCATAGTTAATAAACAGAACAAGTATCATGACCAGCAGAAAAACTAGCAGCAGTATAAGCATGATAGCCACATGTACCAGGTAAGAATACCAAAAGAACATCATAATTGAATGCATTAACTAAACGAGAACATAGCATGGCAAACCAAACAAGTCAACTAGACAGATAACATAAGTTGAACCATTTCCATCATCAAACAGTAGCATAAACAGAAGTGTAAACATGGCAGATCAACGAGTCAGGTAAACAACAATTACTATGTCGAACTAACAACATAAGCATCAGAACGTACCAAACAGAAGTGCAAGCATGGTGGTCACAAATAGCAAATAGGGATACTACATGATAATCATAGCCCACAAGAGTAACTGAACGAGGTATAACATGACAAACGGATGAGTCCGATAATTACATACTAGCATGGCAAACGGGTGAATCAATTAGTCACATAATAGCATGGCAAACAGATAGTCATATATTAATCATATAATAGCAGGGTAAACAGGTAGTCACATATATCATGAAATAGCATAGTCAACACATGAATCCCACAATCATATAATGGCCCGGTACGTGAATGGAATGATAGTCTGAAGTATAAGCTTGATAGTCAACCAAAATGGAATAAGAGTATGACAAATCAAATGAAATGAAGTATAGTATGGTAGTCGAATGAGTCACATAAGGATACTGAATGAATGAATAATCAACGAAAACTAAAGATGAAGAATATAGAACATGGTGTATTGTGGAATAACATAAGGTATAATATGAGTGTATCAAAGTGTAAAGGTTGTCAGAAATCTACTACGAGCCCAGAAACATATCATATCATATCATAAGTAACCATGGAGTAGCTAGCTCCCAAAATGTGAAAGACGTGTATTGCACACAACATCAGCCACCATATAAATCATATCATATCATATCACATCATATCATAACAAATCTAGGATGCATCCATACGCCCCTGTACAAATCATAGTGGCCATAATAATAATAATTGTTGAGCTCATAATAATATATATATCAAAAGGGACGGTGTGGAACATCACTCGACCACACTAGAGTCCTGTCAATGGTGCATCAAAGACATGGCCATGTTACCTTCATGGCTAGAAAATGCCTCGGGTATTAAACTGAAAGGTCAAATGAAAGTCATACTATAAAAGTTCATATCAAGGATTCAAGCAAGGTTCAATATTAAAGGTTCACAAATCTGAGGGTGCATAGCAAGGGTTCAATATCAAAGGCATAATACAAGATCATATAAGAAAGCCATAATAGTAAGGCTTAGAGCAACGGCATTATAATCAAAGCTAATATCAAAAGATATGTACGAATCATGAGAAACCTTAAGAGATAAGGTCAGAATATATGTACCTCAAATGTGTGTGCGTAAGAGTAAGGCACACAAGCAAGTTCAACGTTCCCGCTTCACTAAATCTACATTAGGACATATCATAAATCACATACGTGTTCCATTTATAAATCGTGTTTAACTTATCTCCCATTTATACTTAGTTTCAAGTTCATATGTTTCTGTCTTTTAGTATTTCGAATCTGGACCAGACTTTAGCGATTTTTTATAAAATACTTAATTAGCTCAAATAAAATCAAGTAAATTCCCAGGGGTTTCCATATGAGTTAAGAGACTCTCCAAAAATTGGGGGATTTTATTTCTAGGTCAAATGGCCTATGGAAAATCATAAGTCCAGACATGCCCAGAAAATGTTCAGGAAATACACATCAAAAGTTCACGCTTATTAGACATGTTTAGACACCTTGAAAAAATTCCCAAAAATCCCAGAAATTCATTTATATCCTAAATGTCACTCCTGTAAAAGGAGAGCTCCCAATTCCGTATGGTTTGAAAATGAAAAATCAAACAATCCAACTAAATTTCAGACTCGTTTTCTCAGCTTTGACACTTGATATTGTAAAATTCAAAAATACGACTTAGACAACTCCAAATTCGACCAAACCACTTGGAAAACTTAACTAAGACATAAAATAAACTTTTCCAACAAAAACCCATAATATTGCACTTATACAATCCGATCTATAACACACACAAATTCGACATATGATGTTGTCCAGTTTTAGGGTCCATTAAAGACCATTATAATCACATGATTAGACTATTAATTAGCTTTAGGGTTCCATTCCAATTAGGGTTTCAAATTTATTATGCATTAAATATCATATTAGGGTTTTAACCCACGAATTAGGCTTGTTTTAATCCCTATTCGAAAATAATAATAGTACACTGAAACTAAGTCGACACTCACATATAATCGTATTCATTCAATCGTTATTTTAAATGAACAAGGGTTGAATTCGATACCTTTGATGACCTAAACGAATTAAGGACGAATAAAGTAACACACGAATCCTCCAAAGCTTCTCACGAATCGCCACAAATTCACCTTTCTCTTCTCTTGATCATAACGTGTAGAAAAATTACAAAGGGGTCGGTTAGGTTTAATTCAAGAACATGTCGAATGGATTCAGAGTTTATGGATCGTTAACCTTGTTATGGATATGTACGAATGCAATAAGAAAACAATGATCAAGATCTTCCTTCTCCTTTTTCTTCCTTGTTTCTTGAGGCTGAAAAGAAAGTGTCAAAGGAGGCTGCTAGGGTTTCAAATGGAGAGGAGGGATAGGCCGTGTATTTTGTGAGGGAAAAAAAATGATGGAGCGTGGTATAAATGGGGAAAATGTCATGTTTTGGTGAGGCAAAAGAGGGAATGTCGAGATTTATGGGGGGGGGATTATTCCTTCCTTATTTACAATACAATGTATTTAGACTAAAACATGTTGTGCACTTTATTTTTATTTATTTTGGCCTAGTTCAAAACTTAGGAATTTTATGATTTTATGTGTACAAAAATAATTACATGTGCCGAATTCATACTCA
Source organism: Chrysanthemum seticuspe (assembly GCA_019973895.1). Lineage (NCBI taxonomy): Eukaryota > Viridiplantae > Streptophyta > Magnoliopsida > Asterales > Asteraceae > Chrysanthemum > Chrysanthemum seticuspe. The sequence goes on from BPTQ01000004.1 coordinate 111,648,356, forward strand.
CTTCGGTTATAGGTTAAGTGACGTAACATAGGGTTTTAAATTTATAATAACTTAGAATAAAATTTTTAACGGTTGCAAATTTTATGATTCGGAATTGAGGGTTTTACATGGACTTGAGCTTGCTCGACTTCAAGAGGTGGTGATCTCGCCTTTAAGAGGAACCTAGAGAATCACACAAACACAAAACTACATAGAAAGATCATTTGGATCTGAGGTTAGAGAGTTTACAATACTAAGAGAAAATATGTGTAAAAGAGGTGAGTTACAATGAAGAAATGGCTCACTATTTATAGGCAAAAACATCTACTGTTCCCCGGATCCCACGGATCCCTTACTTGAGGGATCCGTCTAGTGTAATCTTGGGGATCCGTGGACGCTCCTCCATATTTGGGTTATGGGTCATGGATCATGGATCATGGGTTATGGACTTTGGGTCATGGGTACCCAAATAGATACAATGTATCTAGATATTGGATCATGGGTCATGGTTTAGGTCCATGGGTCATGGATAATACCCAACATGACTTCATGAATGATGTCATGCAATGGGTCATGGGTTATGGATCAAGCTCCATGGGTATGGGTCATGGACTTTGGGTTTTACCCAACTACATTCAATGTATCTAGTCAATGGGTCAAGTACTTAGATTTTTACCCATTACATTACCCATTATAATATATACTAAGTATATATAAATACATATCCATATTATGTAAACACTAGTTGTTATACATATGCATTTCTATAAGTTGTAAACAATATTACTTGTTTAGTATTTTATATGAAAATGTAAGTGTGTTAGTAAACTATTGGCTCAAACTATTGGCTCAAACTATTTATATATTTTATTTGTTTCATTAAAATGATTTTACGTTTGTTATCGACAAAACATTAGAAGAACATAAAATATAAATAAACGTTTTTACGGCTTATTTGTATTAACAGACAAGGTCTTTGAAGGAGCATTTGGTGTAGAAATGGATTGATGTAAGTTGATTGAAGGTGGTGTTTGTATCTCATCTTCATCATCAAGTGTGAGGTCAATGAAGATATCTTCTTTAGGTGGTATGGTGGAGACTCTTGGCTTATTGACAAGGTTGGTTGAAGTGGTAGCAATGGTGGAAGACATTATGTGTTTGAGGATTAAGAGATTAGTTGATTGATGAGATGAGGATGAATGCATGAGAAGTGCTTTAAATAGCCCATTCTAATGCATGCAAGATGGTGATTTATGGAAGAGTACTAAGGATAATAAGGTGTAAGGTGTTTTGGGAAGTGAGAGGTGTTGGAATCAGCTCAAAGTTTACAGAATCTAAGGGAAAGGAAGTCAAAAAGTAAAAGCAAATAGTGAAAATTGTATTTCCTAAGGGACAGTGCTACTGAATCACCCATGGTACCACTAAATTTAGTGGTTCCGTGGCATAATTAGTGGTGTCGTGACCTACTGGGTTTAAATTTGCCATTTTGCACTATTTTGGGCAACCTAAGGGAGTGTTTAGGGGAACTATTTACAGCAAATCCTAGTGCCTCAATTCACTAAAGCATAATTATATGAATTTCCTAACTTATGATACAACTAGCATCTAATACAAACATGTGATGTGCAACATTTAGGCCACTATTAAGCATGCATAAGGACAAGTATAATCATTCAAAATCAATAAAAAGAATTATGTAGGTAAGTTAACACCTAATGATGCACATAAGAGAGATTAACCAAGAATTAAGCTTGATTAAAAACCGTCGGGTGGTAAAATTGAATGACACACCCGGAGCTAACTAACACTAGTTAGCGATCATAGAAACTAATTAAGTTAAGTACTTAGTGTAATAAGGCCTTAGCCAATAACCCATACTAAGTTAGTGCATTAATAAGCGTTAGATAGTTGTTTAAAGAAAAACAAGCTAATCATGCCTCCTTCAAAGCTTCTTCATCGATTTGTCAATGCCCTTGATTGCCTTCCCGATTGACTTGAGACCCCCGATTGTTTTCCCATGCATCGAAACTTGTCGATTAAACATCGTTGTTTGCCTTCGTATCATTGAGCTTAGATTGGTGTTTTGGAAAGGAGGATCGGTGGTTCTTGTGAAGTCCCTCATATCGAGATCACGGAAGTAAGTAGTTGGTCAGGGAGAACGAGTACGGGAAGTTCCTTCATCATTCATTTAAACATCATCATCTTGAGATGAAGATCCATGATGGAAGGAAGAGGATGAGACATCGGAAGTGGATTTACGACCACGTTTTAACCCTTTGTCACTACGTTGCTTTGTGCGACGTTGTGGTCCACCAAGAGGTTTCATGGTGGGATCAATGAGGAATAAGCTACCACTTTCGAGATGTGGATAACTATACATGACCTAACGATAAAGAAGATTAAGAAATATACCATAAGGCATGAGCTTATCGGAACGACTATTGACATTTCCCATTCATGGTCATAGACTTTAGGGATCATAAAATAGAAATAACGTTTTTAGGACGATATTTGTATTAACACAAGTTTTTCGTGGTCATAGACTTTAGGGATCTAAAGTTTAAATGACCCAATCTTGCGTGCCATAGCCATGCTTCGTCACGTAGATTTGGTAGTAAGCATGTTGATTCCCCTATTCTCAAGTTCGCTTTGTATAGCCTATTCTTCGACCGCGTAACTCTAAGTAGTATGTTTCCGTTTGAGTCGTACAAGAGTAGTATATTCTTTTCCATTACTACTTTGCAACCATTCTCTGTTAACTGACCCAAACTCAATATATTACTTCTTAAATTCGAAATGTAATAAACCTGTGATATAGCACGTTGTTCCTTGTTTTTGCATTCCAATAGGATAGAACCTTTCCCTTTAATCTCTACGTATGATCCGTCTCCAAATCGTACGTTTCCAAATCGTACGTATGATCCGCCTCCATTATCTAGGTACCACAGACTTTCTTCACCCGGTGATGTCTTTGGTGGTTCAAAGTTTCTTTCATTTAATAATACTTCATGATGCTCTTCGATTGTAGCCATCAACAGTGTTGGCTCCAAGTCTTCTTCAATGCGATTTGACTGATCTTCTTCTAAATCTTTTTTAGTATAATTTTTGGCATAGTGACCAGGTTTCTTGCATTTGTAGCATCTTGTTTTGCTTAGGTTGCGTACAAATTTATTTTTTTCTTTCTTGAAGTTATTCTGAGAAGATTCCCAAATTCTTCTTATCTGACCTGTAATTGTTTCCCTGGTTGCTTTTGCCCTTGTAATTTCCTTGTGCTCTAAAAGATTGCCCTTGATTGTCATGGTGGGAAAACATAAGTCTTTCTTGACTCTCTGGTTGTTTTTCCTTTTTGCATTTTAGTCTCTCCTCAAACGTCTTCAATCTTCCAATTGCTTCATCTAAGACATCTTATCCAAGTCCGAGTATTGTTCAATTGATGCAACTATGTGTAAGAATCTGTCTGGTACTGCGGTTAGCAATTTTCGTACTAGAGTGGAGTCTTCGAAGGTTAAACCGACATTTGTTGCCCTGCTTGTGATACTTGAAAATTTTGAAACGAATGAATCTACTGTTTCATTTTCTTTCATTTGTAATGCCTCAAATTCTGCCTTTAATGTTTGTTGCTTTGCTTGTTGCATACGATTTTCTCCAACGTGTCTGGTATTCAAAGCATCCCAAACTGTTCTTGCAGATTTATGTTTTGCAACTTAGAGGATTTGATCTTCCGGTAATTCTTGAAAAATAAAAGCTATCGCGGTTTTATCTGTTTTATTATCGATTTCTGCGTTTGGTTATGGTTCTACCACTTTCCGCAAATTGTTTGCTTCTAAGATTACTTGCATCCGGATTGCCCAAATGTTGAAGTTTGAGTTGTTCAACATATGACATTGGAAACTGGTTGCTGAACCGTTTTCCTTATTCTTTTTCTCAGTCATTTAAAAAAAAGGTCTTTTAGTAAAAGTAAATTTTAATTGTTTTTACCATATTTTTATTTATTTTTTTTATAAACAAAATAAAATACACCACCCATCCTTTTAAATATAAATTATATTATAAAGTAATTAAATAAATAAGATTTAATTATAAATATAAAACTTATATATAAAAAGAATATGTGAAAAGTTTTGTTATAATAAAAACTTACGGGTGTTGTGATTTTGCACTTTTCCCTTTTTCTGGTTCTTCTTCTGGGTTGAGGGCTCCGATTAGGGTTCTTCCCCTAATCCTAATTGAGCACCGGTGATGGTGGTTCCGGTGAAGCTTGTCTTCTCTGGTGATATGGGTGTGTTTTTTGCACTTTCCCTTCTTCTGGTTCTTTTTCTGGGTTGAGAGCTCCGATTAGGGTTCTTCCCCTAATTCTAATGGAGCGCCGGTGATGGTAGTTCCGGTGAAGCTTGTCTTCTCCGGTGATATGGGTGTGTGTTTTGCACTTTCGCCTCTTCTGGTTCGTTTTCTAGGTTGAGAGCTCTGATTTGGGTTCTTCCCCTAATCCTAATTGAGCGCGGTGATGGTGGTTCCGGTGACGCTTGTCTTCTCCGGTGACATCTGAGGCTGATTACTTGGTTCCAAAACCTAATCAAGGGGTTTCGATGTGAATCTTTCCTCTCTGATGACAGGTAAGTCCTCGTGACTTATAGATCGGATACCGGTGGAGGTAAAACCACCTAGGTTTGGCCACCCTGTGTATCCAGTGAATTTTAATTAGCCCCTTGTTGAACTTCGGTGACTGTGGCTAATCCGATTGAATTCCGGTGACACTGTTGTCGTTTCTCCGTTTGGTTTCAACCGGCAAATGATGATAAACTCCGGTTTAATCAAAGCTCTAGTGCCAATTGATGGTTATACACATGTATAATCAGAATCGTTGAAATCGAAAACAAATACTAAATTTGCTATATGAGAAATCTATTAGAATTGATATGTGTATAATCGATTACACTTTTTCCTGTTTATACTAATCCAACCGGTGCTATGAACCATTGTGATTGTTGTTTGTAATCGGTAGTGGTGGTGGTTGTTACACCAAACTGAAAAGACAACTTTTCAGGTTTGATTCAATTACAATTAAATCCTTATACTACAGTTTTTATGTATTGCGTAAATGGTCCTTTGGCCTTATTTAACTTTAAAATCTATGAGGTAATGATCGTGATTATCCCAACAAGCACTTTCAGCAAAGGTTTTGGACATCAATTTGGTAAAATATATCAAATATCCAGCATAAGTTACTAGTAATAGAAACCACACTAAGATGATTACATACCAAAATATGTACACATTAAGTGTTGACGAGCGAGTATTCTCCTAATAGTATCTTAAGATTGTATGCGCTCTATATACAAATGGGGTTATGACTTATGCCCCCCCTACGTATTCTATATTATACACTCGGATGCATCACTTCTACACTACAACTTACATATTATACCTATACAATTGGATGTATTGTCGGTTTGTATGATTATTCTTACAAGCCAACAATTCATTCAAGACTAAACTCTACAGTACAACAATACTATTCCAACCCTTACTCCCATCCCATCAAGTTCTTGACAACACGCTGTTTGATCGTGCTCCTTGACACTGAAACTAAGTCCCCTTCATCAAGTAGAACCCGATATACTTCCCATTCTCTATCGTAAATAATGTGTCTTGCAATCTCAACCTGCCAAAAAATTAAATGTTAACAAAAAGTAGCTGAAAGAGAGCCAAATACCAAAGGCAAGAAGTGGAAAGATGGGTGACTCAGGTAAGAGGTCAAAACAAATTGTTTTTCTATGGGTCAAAACCAATCGGGCCGTGTTGAACCGAAACGCTTCTGTTAACAAACAAAAGAAAATATACTTCCTTTAATAATTAGTGTGTCAAGCATGATTTATAAATTTTACTATTTCAACTTTTCAATGATAATGTAATATGTGAATAAAATGATTATGAAGATTTTACGCATAAAAGATGCACATTGGCGACTTTCGACTCGTTTTCCTTTTGTTTTACTCATACGACCGATTGATAGATTAAATACTCAGAAGTAATGGGTTAAAATTTTGTATCTCTAATGGTCAATATATTCTATAAAGATAAGACTCATAGATCAATAAAGTTTGGGGGAATTGCATATATCCCTCCAAAAGTGAATAATTCCATATATATCCTTCTTACAAGTTTTTGATGCACATAGTACAATGATTTTTATGCATGCAAAGGATATATATGCAATTTTGCATCTTTGGAGGGATATATATGCAAATGACCCATAAAGTTTAATATAACCTACCGAGAAGATGCGTATGTTGAGACTTGTTATGGCAAGTGTGATGTCATAGAACACAAGTGGTCGTCCTTTTCCAGCTAACTCAACTGGATTAGCCACGAGCAACTCAGTATCCGGACCACGGTTCATCACTTCCACCCTCAGAGGTCTAACGAGCTCCATTCTCAGACGAGAGCCAAGCACATCTTGCTTTTTAAGGTCGACTATCTTCTTTCCATCTACTTGCGTTAACAAGTCTACTTCATACTTGTCTTTTCCTTTTACGGAGAATCGTCCATAGGAGACCTGTCAAATTTTTATATAACTTGTGCTCTTTTTTAAACCCATTTTGTCTGAATAGAGGTCAGACATGAATTCAATATGTACGGATGGTTATAAAATAATACTGTATAAATATTAATACATAGAGGTAATCAGTAACAAAACTATGAAACTTAGATAACCATTTTAAGGAGAACTGTGTTTGGGAAGTATTAATCAATGTTTTATGGTCTGCATTTTTAAAAAACAAACAAAAAATTATAGTAATTCAGTAGACGGTTTTGCTGATTACTAAAATGTGTATTTTATAAGTAGAGACCAAAACCTTGATCTTAACAAACTTTATAATTAATATTCCCTTTTAACTAAATAGGCAAGTACCCGCACGTAATGGCGGTGTATAACGGCAAATAGTTAAACTTGTGAACTTGCGGTTCTAGTGTGACCCTTAATGCAATTCTTAAGGGTTTGATTGTAGCCATTGCGAGAAAAAATAGTTGAGTTGAACCGAAAAATGATGAAAGTTTGAGGATTAAAGAATATTTAAACTATCAACTTAATGGTAGATAATATTACATTTTTCAATCAAAAGGGTATATTAGTAATTTCCTAGTTCTCATATTGTAAGTTTTTAAGAAAATATGTTCTCTCTTTATAAGTAGTTAAAATAAGAAGTTCTTACTTTGATAAAATATAATTATTCTTGTCAAAAACTGATTGATTGTATGATGACGGAAGTTCTAAAATTAGAATGATTTAGACAAGTTAATTATTTTGAAAGAAAATATGTTACGTATTATAACAATTATCCTTATTAAAACTAGTCATCTTTTAAAACATAACATCATAATTTCATTAAAAAGTTTGTTCTAGTTCAATTCAGTTATTTGAAAAAACCACAACAACAGCACCTGGTTGATTAAATCTTATGATGGAAAAAAAAAGCTTACATATATGACTGAGTACCTGGATATTGTAGTCTTTCAAGGTTCGCATGATGTCATAGATCAAGCCTTTATGATCTTGACAAATTATATGAATGAGTGTGTGGGAAGGACTAAGGTGGTTGTCGAATTTTATGGACACGCGGTCAGAGGCAAGTGTACCACCGGCATCGAAACTGAACATGTCGTCTGTAATTGCAGGCGGAAGAAATGCTGAGCCTTGAGAGTGACACGTGACGTCATGACCAGCCAATTCAATCTCAAAACTAATCATGTTATCTCCTAACATCGCATTCAATTGGCTTTTTATTTCCTCCTGGCGTTTTTTTGTATGAAGAAGTTCTCTGCATGTTTCATGAGAGTAAATAGGTCAGTAAGTGAAAGCTGAACCCTGTAGGTAACAGAAACTTGTGCCCGTATGGTTGGAGTTTCTAGGTCAAGAGACCAATGTTAGACATACCTTGTATCTGTGACAAACAAAAGGTCCATGACAGTTCCATCTGGTGCTGTAAATACTTTTACTCGTTTAACCGTAAGCTCTAGCTCATAAAGGACTTTGGTTACATCTATAAATAAAATAAAAAACAAAATCCAATGAGATCAAAGATTGAGGTAATTATCATACATATATATGTGTTCCCATAATATATCAAATCTGGAACGAATAAAAGACAATTGGTCCTTCCGAATTTTTTTATAGAAAATAAAATACAACTGAAAACTTAACCGTTATGTGACCCCTTAAGATCACACAAATTATATAAAATATTTGTTCATGTTTACAAATACAAGACTAACAACAAATTATCCAAGATTAAATAGTTCTATGTATCAGTTTCACGCTTAAGCCAAACAGGGATGAAAAAATAGTCAATAAAATATTGCTCATGTTTACGTATGCAACTAAAATGGTCATCATCGCACCATTGGTTTCAAGTGCCTTTCCACGTACATAACATAATGTAACAATTCTGGCAGGGTGTTTATATTATATTCAAGTTATGCCGACTATTACATAAATAAATAATGGATCATTTTAGTCAAAGTAAGCTTTCTATCTCCAACTTCTCAAGCAACCAAATCACATTAAACAATTCTACCCAATCTTGACTAAACCTTTGTAAATTCAAACGCAAGTGAAGCCTCCTTAAAAAGTGGGAAAGGAATCTTGTATCACTCTCTAGATAATATGTTCCATTGAAAGTGTAAATGGCTGCAGTATGCCACTATAAACACTTACAATGACATACTGCGGGTGATGTTTTGTACAATATAATATTGTGATCCTTATTTGTATATGATGTAAAAATGTACCATGCAAGAGGCCTTTTCGGTCAAAGGTACACCAGAACTTTAGAAGGAAGACTTTTGGTGGCTTCGGCTGCTGAAACTCCGGTCTGAAGTAAAAGATTTCCGACATTGCTGGAGTGCAAGGGGGGCATACCTCAAGTAGCCTGTCTCTTAATAAGTACCACCTGGTAGTTGGCTTACCAACCACCCAAAAAACCAAGTAACACCATGTCCCATCTGTTGAAACATCTGCGCCAAATAGATTATTGGACAAAATTATAACCCTCTTCACCCAAACAGATTTTATACGAGCAAAGTGAATAAAAAGAGCATATTATATTAACACAATTTCCACCTTATGTTTCATAATTTCAAATCCAATATTATAGGTTCATGGTTTCATTTTCGTTTGTCAAGTAAGCTTGGACACTGTACATTCGGACACCAACTGTGCACCTATATTTTCATTTTTGGCGTATAAATCATAAACCTGTATTAAGCCTTGTGCAAAATTAGAAGAACTAAAGTTGTATTTCATTGCAAGGTCATCACCTCCATTTATATACAATACGAGGACTAAATAAGTAAACCAAGTACACCTAAACACAAACTAAATCAACCCTGACTATGCTAATAAGCAAACCATAAGTAAAACGAGTAAACGGAGAGAGATCCATATTCAGGCTACTCGGGGAAGGTCCAGCCTTTTTTTGGCTCTAATGTACGCGGCCTAACCGATATTCCAGTGGTCGTTTCCGGACTTTTCCCTGGCCATAAGTCAGTACTGATAATATAGTCCAATAACAGGAAATTGCCACAACAAAGCATGCACCAATTTTATGCAAGATGGCCGATTTTATAATATTCCGAATAGATTACAATTCTTTGACCAAATGAAACTCACTCAACCAAACTTTATGATAAAGCATCTCTTGTAGTTTGACTTCCCCAGAAAATTACATTATCGCACAGTAAGTGTTTAGGATTTTATTACTAAATCGAATTCATGCTTGGCAATAACTAATAACCATTATACATAGGGCTAAAAATCAAACATACACTAGACACTACAATTAAATACTGTAAATTTTTTTGATAAATGACAAAAAGTTAAAAATGGGACTTCTGAGAAATTACATAAATATCAAAACTTTCACTAAAAATCACAGATTATAAAAGTTGCTCAACACATAAAAGTTTAGCCAACAATAAATCAAAAGGGTATGCTAGTAAGAACACTAACTAAGCAATTAAATATAAAAAAAGAGTAAATAAAAAGAAAAAGAAATAATACCTCCTTTAGCAATACTGAGTCCAAATAGTAAAATAATCCTACACAAATCACAACCAAGACCAGTTTTATCAGGACAATTAACAGTGATCAAAGTATTCTCTCCTGCTTTTTGTGCTTCTTTAATCACAACCGCATCATCATTTAATATACCCATATATGATGATCATAATAGTAGCAAGTTTAAACTACTAGTAGTTCTTATAATAGTAAAAAGATAAGATTTTTGAAGGAGAAAAAAAAAAGGGGTTGGTTTGGTTTGGTTGGTGGAATCACTATCAAGAAATCTTGGAGATTCCGCAAAGAAGAGAGGTGGAAATGAACACTTGTAAGCAGGAGATGCTTTCTTGTAATCTTGTTAGATATTTTGACTTCTACTTTACTTTATGGTCTTTCGACTTTTTAAGACAAATTTACTTAAAACACTACTGTTTTCTTTTATGTCACATGTTTTGTTAGGTGAAGCAATGGAATGGACATATGGTTGAAAATTGGGTCGGCTTCATGATTTATACATCCACTCATAAGTCTCACAAAAAAGTCTTATTCGTTGATGTGTTAACGGATGATTGGTGTGACAGACAGAAAAGAGAAACTGTTATATCAATCACCCGCCGACACGTCAGCGAGTGAGATTTTTTTATGAAACTTGTGAGTGGATGTAGCAAAATTCTTATTTAAGTCGTTGAATTGATATAAGAGAGAAAATGTAAATTATTAAGGGTATGTTTTGTTTTTCGATGGTTGTCTGATTATGATTTGGTTTTGAACTTAAAATTGAATTAAAATTTGGATTTAAATTTTATGTGAGAAAGAGAAAATGTAAAAGTTAGAAAAAAAAACAAAGAAACTAATAGATGAATCCCAACCGGCCAAAACCTTTTATTCAACAGAACACATCAAAGGTTAAAAAAACACGGAGGGACTGAAATTGTAAATTTTTTCTAAGTCCCTCTCAACTAACCTTACAAAATCCGAAACGTCATTATCACATTATGTTAGATTTAATGTAGATTTGTGTCGAGAATAATTATTTTGTGATACTCTGTAACACTGTAAAGATTGCTGTGAAAATATGAGGGATTAAAAGTTAGGTTTAAGTAAACACAAGAGATATTGTGCCAATAAGATGTTTCTATTAGATTTGTTGCATATTTGTGTAAAGAATGATTAACGTGATTGGTGTGGAAACATCTTCAGCTAGCGAGTTACCTTCTGTTTGCACTACTTCTTTGCCACTTGTGCCTCTTCTTGTCAGTACTTCTGATGTTTCCGCGATACCCTTTTATGTTGAAGATTATGATGTTGGTGGGTCTGACACCCCTGTTGAGGTTGCGAATGACCCATCTTATGGAGTTAGTGAGGTCCTTGTTGTTCTGTCCGAGCCTGAAGTGAGTGCTACTGCCTTGGAGCGAACTTAGTTTTTTCTTTTCTTTTATGGGATGCTTTGTAATCATCTGAACAATGTCTGTCTTTGTTTCTTTTTATGATACTTCTGATAGTTGTAGTCAAATTTATTTATTTATTTATTATTATTATTATTTCTTTTTTGTATTTCCGCATGCTTTCTTTTTGCGTTGCATTTATGCTACAACTTTTTTTCTTATGCAAGCTCTTGATGCTTTTGGCGTATATTACTTTCCACTTTTGTGTTGCTATTTGTAATGTTATACGGATATGCACGTTTTGTAATAGTCTTTTGCGCACATACTCTTTTTGTCTGTGCGGTGCTATTTTTAACGTTATACGGATATGCACGTTTATAATAGTCTTTGGATAATTTTTGGGCTATCCTTCCAGTACTGGGCTTGCAATACCTCTTACGTACTTTGATGATTATGTTGTTCACCAGTTATGTTATTCGTGATAACTCTATGCTATTCGGAAATAACATATTTGGGTCGTGCCCAATTCTTGTGCTTACACGTCTTATGCACTTCAGTAAAAATATTTTAAAGAATAAAATAATGAAGGTAGCTAATCTTCATTTTTTTATTAATTGATTAAATACATTACAATAATTTATTATTATATATATAAATTCGGGTACACATTTTTCATTGCTAACTGTCCTTACCCTCTTTGATTTCGAGTCTTATAACTGGTGACGCTCATTCCTTTGCGGATCTTTGTTGAAGGCCGTCATCATTCTTGGCAAGTACTTTTGAGGTTCCGCTTTCCCTTTATCTTTGTGAAGTTTATGTTTTATTAGTTGCCCGTGGCAGTTTGCCTTGTATGTAGTAGTTGTGATATCCTTTTTTGAAGAAACGTTCTGGCCGGGTTCGCTTTTGCTGACACTGTTACTTCTCGCTGGTTTCCCTAGCGCGGGTGTTTTCTTTTTTTCTGCTGAGTTTCGAACCCTCCTTCTTGTCTGCTATTCGTTTTTTGAAGGGGTTCTGGTTTCCGCTTCCTCTTGGGGCCGCTATATTTTCCCTGCGGGGTTTCCTAAGAAGTTCGTGGGTTTGCGGTTGTTTCTTGAAAGGTCATGGTGCTTCCCCTTGTCTGCTGTTTTTTTTCATCAGCGGGCTTGTTTCTGATGTAGGGTATACAACAAGTTTGATAGACCCTTCAAGAGGTTTCCTGTCTGAACCCGTCCTGCTGTGCGGAAGTGGAAGGGCTTTTAGTGAGGTTGCTTTTCCGTTTGCACAACTTTTGCTCTATCCCAGCGCCCACAAGCTGACCATTCGTTCCTTAAACCCAGTCTATCCAACCCGATATGCCTGGATTAGTAGACGTTCGCTTGCTTGAGGGACCGGGTTGTATAAACAGATGAATGAAGGCATAGTTTTCATCCTCTGTTTGTTTGCCTTTCCTGGGGAAGTTTCTTCTTAATTGGGGGGCATTTTACGCATGACGTTGTGCCCCACTTCCTTTGTTGTCCTTCCCCAGGGACCAACCTCTTCGCACATTCAATCACACCCCTCGACCCCTTTCTCGTGAGATAGTTCCTTCTTCCGCTCGGGAGCCAACTCTTCGGAAGGAACTATATGCACTACCAAAATCTCAAAGGGTTAGTGAGAGCTTTCCTGTTTCAAGCTCTCACCTTTGGTATGCCCTAGGATCTCGGTATGTCCACGCAAACTTCAATGGACATGGGTTTTGGTGGAAGGAGTGTTGTGAACGGTCGCGCAGGCTGGTTATTAGTCGTCATTTTAGAACGACTAAGTGTTATTAGTTTTCACTTTAGAACATGCTTCAACTGACTCTGCCTTTGCCTTTACGTTTTCTTTTTGGGGGATAAAGGTTCAGGTAATGTATGGGTTTTTTAGAAACGACGATGCGGTGGCTATGTGTCGTTGTTGAGAGTCGGCTATATTCCCTTTTTACCAAGCACCTCTTCAGCTTCTTTTTGGTTTCTCGGGGAATTTTTCTTTCCCTCATGTTGTATACTGGTCTTTTCCAAGGAAAAAGTAGTTCTACTCCTCTTTTTTCTACCCTTCTCTTTTTTTTACCCCGCGTATTTATAGCGGTGATTTTACTGTTTTCGCGTGCGTCGGCATTAATTTTCATTTATTGTTTTATTGATAGGCGTGTGTCTAGGCTCGTAGCCTGAGTGCCTATTGTTTCTGTTGGATTTGACACAACATTTCTCGGGAAGGAACGCGAATCCGTACTAGCATATTTTCCCTTCTTTTTGAGCATTTGGATAAGGCTTATCCTTTTGCTTCCATCCCTGCTTCGCTTTCCAGCCCGAGACCGGATCCCTTCCTTAGCTTTTGCTATTCCCCATCTTTGCTGTGACTCTACCTATTTCTATCGGTTTATTATTCTTTCCGTTCGCAGTATGGAATCATGTATTTTTGCGCCTCTTATTCCTTTGGTTCGGTACTCCTTCCGAAGCTAACTCTTTCTAGGCTACAGGTTTTTGTTTATTTTCTAGGAGCCATGTCCGCATGGTGTTTCCGCGATTTGATTGTTTTGAAGCGGCAATGCATCTTTTTAACGTTTGTATTTTCTTCTTGAGTCTTTCTATTCTAGGTACATAGGGTTGAGACCTTCATTCGCTTTGCTAGTGATATCCTGACGCGTGCTCGTTTCATTGGCGCCCTTACATTTCTTCTCTCTGCTTTTTCAAATGCAGACACTCTTCTGTGGTGTGTCTTGCTTTTCCGTGAAATTTACAGAATTTCCCTTCGATTTCTTTCTCGGTTGGCATGGTTGTGGAAAGGTTTGTAGGTTTTGCTTTATTTTGTACCGTTATTTCCTCGAAAGGTTTTCGTGTGTTTCAGAAACCTTGTTGCCTTTCTCTCGTTCTTGGCTTATCTTTAAATCCCTTTTTGAAACTGTGTCGATGATTGGTTGTTTTTCGTTCATTGGTCGTTGCACCCATTGCCTTTTTCTTTCACGACTTTCTGCGGCAACTTCCCCTTTTAGGAAGGAAGAAGTTATGTTCATCACCTCGCTCATTGACTTCGGGACTCTGTCGTGTAACCGCTTAATCAGTTCCGGATCAGTGACCGCATGCATGAATCCTGAGACTTTCATAATTTCTGGGGCTCCCTTTACGTTCCTTGTTTCTTCTTTGAATTTCCGTATGAAGTCTTCCGTTAGCTCTCCATCCTTTTGCTTGATGTGATGAATCTCCACGGGATCTTTGATACATTTCTTTTGTTGTAGGAAGTTAGTCAAGAAAGCCTCCTTTAGCTTGTCGTAGCTATCTATTGATTCGGGTGGAAGGTCGTCAAACCAGACTCTAGCGGATCCAGTGAGCGTGGAGTTGAACATGTGACACCATGTCGGCATGGCCCATCGTTCCACCTTTGCTGCTGCCTAGAAGATCTTTAGATGATCCTCAGGGTCTCCGCTTCTATCATATGTTTTCACGTTGGTTGGCATCCGCGTTTTTATGGGCATTTCGAAGTAGCGGATACGTAGAGTGAACGGATCAGTCTCCTTGCAGACCCAGGGTCTGGCCAGGTCACAGTCATAATCATTTGGATTCCGCTTTTTGACTTCGGACCCTCGGCATCCGCTTCCGTGAGGTTCATCGTTTAAACAGTTATTCGCCTTTCGAGACCGAGTTTTTTCGGTTTCATGACTTCCCAATCTTGATCCTATCAGTCGCGATGGAGAACCCCTGCGGTTGCTCTTCTCTTTTCTCCCGGTACTGTGGCAGACTTGTTGCCTGTGGTCTTTGGAACATATGGAAACACTTTTCTCCTTATCTCCGAGTCGATGGAACACAATTTTGCGTAGCCTTTTGAACACTGTTTCCCTTACGTCTTTGGCTTCCACCATCTTGCATATTTCGCCATTTCACTGCCTCGAGCTGTTTCCGTAGGTCTCTACTTGGCGTTTTCGCTCTATGGTAATGTTGGATGTCATGATAATCCTTCCGAATTTCTGCCGCCTTGGCTCTTTCTTCTCGTTTATGAACTTTCTCCGTCACAATAGGCGAGATCTTGTCGAAATATTTATCACAATACTTCCGGAGGGCCGCGTCGGACGCAGGTCCCTCAAGGTCCATCGAGACCGTGTGGTTTTCTCTTTCTACGGTACTCCGCAATGTAGATATGAAGGCAGGAGTTGGTCCAGATCTAGTGTTCATGGTGAGTATTTTCTGGAATGCAGTTGTGTACTGGGTCCCACGGATGGTGCCAACTTGTTAGCACAATTTGTGAGACTGGTTATAATGGGTCTGGACGTAGCTTACCGGACTGGGCCAGCAAGCCTTTGATGGGCTGGTTTTGTACTAATCCAAGTAATAAGAGTGACGTTCCTGCACAAGAAAGGTAAACCGTTAGTCTTATCGTGGGGACGGACCCCACAATTAGACTCCGGCGTGAGAGTAAGTACACATTCTTGAGAGGGAAAGTAGAAGTATGTGTGTGTAATTATGAGAGAGAAAGTTGTTTTACCTTGTATGGGGATTAGAGCCCCTTTTATAGGCGAGATTTGCCGCTGGGGCTTCCTGGATTATCGCATATAGTGGTTAGTCGCCGGAGCCGGACCCTTGGCGGACAAGGGTTCCGTGTTAATCGCAGATGTGGACGTAAGAGGTCTAAAGGTTGAAGGTTCAGCCCGTTATGTACATTGCGCGCATCTCAAGGTCTGGGCCATAGCCAATTTAGTCATTGGGCTTACTGTAGGCCCAAGGGTTTGTGATTCTTGGACCTTAGTCCAGGGTTCGCAATCATTGGGCCTGAGCCCAGAGTGTGCGTATAGTATGTATTGGGCCTAGTAGACCTGTTGTACATACTATACGTCATCAGTGATACTGTAAAGATTGTTGTGTAAATATGAGGGATTAGAAGTTAGGTTTAATGATGAGTGTCTAAATACTCATTATTTTTGTACAAAATAAACTGCAAAATCATTTGAAAACACTCAGAAACACATCAAAATGATCAAAATATCACAAATCAGTGTTTTATGTGTTTTAAATACAAAAATATCAAAATCAGATGAAAAACATATCAAATTTGCAAAAATTGCAGTTTCAGTCCCCCAAGTTTCAAAAGTTGTCAAAAACAGTCCCTGAGCACATAATTTCAAAAGTAAAATCACCAAAGGTCCTTTTTAAATCATAACTTGTCAAATTTAGTCCTTTGGTGAAAAATATCAAAAGTTTGAGAAAATTGCAAAAATGGTCCTTCAACTTTGAAAATTGGCAGAAATGGCCCCTGGAAAATTGCAAAATGACAGAATTGGTCCCTGTACTTTTTAAGTTTGTCATTTTCAACCCTTGGAACAAGTTTGATGAATTGGCAGTTCTGGTCCCTGGAATTTCAGGAATTACACATATGGTCCTTAAGTTATAAAACCTTTAATACCCATTTTGACCCTTAAGCCTATTTGGACCCCTGTCACTTATCATTTTGGACCCCCCAATATAATACTGCCCAGTCAAATGGTTTGACTAACACCCCTAGCCCGCCTTTTCCTCCTTTCTTCTTCACTAGCCCTGCAAGTCCCTGCTATACTCAACCAACAACCCCCCTCCTCACCTTATCCCTTCACATGTCCCCCCTCCAAACATTAGAATCCAAGTAGCATTGATTGCATCCCTCCCCCACACTCAATCTCAACACAGCTGTTAAATACTTTTTCCCGCCAAAATGAATTCAATGGCTAGGATCAAATTTTATCATCCAAGGGTCAGGGAAATTGGTGGGAACTGCTCACTTTTGAGAGAAAAAGCACTTGGAGTATAAAAGAGAAGAGGAGGGAAGCAGCAGAGGAGTTAGCTAGTTTTTCATTTTTCCTTTAATGTCGTTTTTTTTTTTTTAAAATGTATTAGTTCAAATCAAATGTTGTAGTTTAAGTTTATATGTATCACTTTCAAGTTAACAATCCATTGTATTAAGCTTTTGAGTTTTCAATCCTAGTTCTATTTTAAAGTTTCAAGTTTCCAGTTACTGTTGAAAAAGCTATCTTCAAATTCTTGTGTTAAAGCTTCCTAGTAGCTTTGTGTTAGCTTAAATAAGCTTCTTTAAGCTTGTCATAGCTTCTTGCAAACTTATAATTTATTTCCAAGCAAAATTGCTTTTTGGTCAATAATAGTCAACTGTTGGATCAAACTTGGCAATGGAGATGGTATTGGATTGATGCAGTATGGGATGGGTTAAAATAGATTAGTAGTATATTGATATTGGGTTGGTCTTAGCCTGCACACCAGCAGGACTCATGTGAGTAAGATTTTCACTTTTCATTTTCAAGCCATATTTGCATATTTTGCCTGTAGGAGTATCTGTGGTCACAGTTGGCCTTTATGTGTTTGATTAGTTGTAATTAGGTGCTTTAAACTCATTTTACTCAGTTATAGCAGCTAGTTAAATAATTTGTTAGTTATAGGCTGCTTGCTAGTTACAAGAACCTGTGTTTGGTATAAGCTGAAATTTGGTATTGCAGAGCTTATTAGTGGTCAGATTAAGTTTGCTAAGCTCCCTTTAGGCTTGCTAGGACCATTTGAATCACTCATTTGCATATCAAATCAGTGGTAGTCAAATTTCTTATCTTACTGTCTTAATTAGCTAAACTGTTGGAAATGTAAAAGCCAAAAGCTTATGTTGTGTTCATATTTCATAGTTACATCTTGGAATAGTCTCATTACACCTCATTACATCAATATAAGTCATTAAATTCAGCTGCTAAGTTCAAGAAAGTCAAACTCTTCAGTTCTTCAAAAGTCAAAATAGCATAAATGTCAGTTTTGGCCAACATAGGTTGATTTTTCATGGGCTTATTCTTGAGTCAAATTCTATCAAATTTGTGGTTTTGAAATCCTCTCCTGGTCTAGTTTCTTATTACTATTTTTGTTGATTTTTAGAATCTTTTCAAAAGCTCCAAATGAGCTTGTTAAAAGTTGCAAAAATGCCCTGTGCAGGGGACTGTTACCTGCACAGGTTTGTGCAGGTTTTGTAAGGCCTGCACAGTTCTCATGTGAGCTCACCTAGGTCTGTACCTTGGTTTATAAGCTCTCACCCAGGTCTAGTGTTAGTTCCAATAATTGGTTTTCTGTTTCAATCTTATTTAGGTGCTTGTTTTTAAGCTCAAACTTGGCCCCCTCTTTACTGTTTTTTAGCAAAATCTCCAAACATCAAATCTGTGAATTTAGCTTATCAGTGGTTAGGGATTGATGAAACTTGTTCCATTTCAGTTCTTTTAGCTTATTTAAGTTCCTGTTTTGGTTTGGTGCTTATTGGTCTTCATTAGCTTATCCTAAGTGCTTATTTTTAAGCACTTTGGACATCAGTTTCTAAATCCTCCAAACAACCCCTTGTTTTTCTATTTTTCCTTGCTTCTATATATTATTTTAGACCTTTCCTGAAATTTTCAGATTTTTCTAAGGTGTTTTGCTATTTTTCTTAATTTAAAATAGTTTTTAAGCATTTTTAAATAGCATTTAATATAAAAAATCAAGAAAAGGTTCAAAAAAATAAGTTTTCAATTTTCTTAGGTTTAGATAAATATAAAAAGTAAAAAAAAGTATTTTTCCATATTTTTCTTAGTTAAATTTGTATTTTTAAATATTTTAATTAGTTTTTAATAGTTTAAAAATCATAAAAAATAGAAAAATAGTCATAAAAATACAAAAATAGTTTTGAAAAGTCTATTTTGATATTTTAGACTTTTCCAAGTCTTAATCTTATTTTTCTAGTCTAATTTCCTATTTTCTTGTATTTTAAGTAATTAATTAATAGTTAAAAATAGTTTTTAATTAATAATAATTAGATAATAAGTTATAAAAATAATTTTCTTTTTCTATAAATTTTCTTTTATCATTAGGATTGTAAAAATGTATTTTTCATATTTTTAGGATTTATATTGTATAAGTTTCACTTTTTATTTTGTACGTTTACGTTATTCTTATTTAAACGTAAGTTTTAAGTTTTAGGTTTTAAACGTTCATCACTTTAAAAATAGTGATAGCGTTTATTTAATATATTTTATCTTTTTAATTTTCTTAATTTGTATTTAAGTCGCTTTATTTTATAAGCTTTTTCAGTAGTATAATTATCCTATCCTAATCCTTTCTGATCGCTATCATTAGTGGTCATTCTATCGTCTGATCATGTGTTGCACACCATTGAGTCTCCGTGGGACTTAACGACCCGGGAATCCACAGTATTCCCTGATCTTCATTGTATTTGTGCCTGAGCTGTTTTAAGTCTGTTAGACTTGACGGTTTTGCGCCGATCAAATTTTGGCGCCGCTGCCGGGGAGGCTTTAGCGTGTGTTTAGCCATTTTCAGATCCATTGTTGCACATACCCCATCTTTTGTAAAAAGTTTTCTGTAAAGTTTTCAAAAATCCAAAAATATTCATCCTTTATCCTCCAATCTGTTTAATTCTACATTTCTTTATCCTCAAACCTGTTTAATTCTCCATTCCTTATCCTCTATAACCGTTTAATTCTTCATCTCTTATCCTCTTATCTGTTTAATTCTCTATGTCATGGTATTTGACATGTTCCTGGTGTGGAGGTCCATTTAACGGTGGAAGTTGTCGGCGATGTACCAATGTGGGTTTCGGAGACAAGTTTGTCGGTAATCTTGATCCCATTTCAAATAATGAAACACCCGATTTTTCCTACCTACCTCCACAACCCCAATACGAATCCTACTCATGCGAGTTTTGTGGGAATGATTCTCATTACGGTTTTGATTGTCCACCACAGGTTCCGCTTGTCTATGAGCCGGAACCATGTTACAATCAGAACTTTGGTGAAAGTTATTTTCCCAATTATCTCTGTTGTGAGACTTGCGGGGGTCCTCATACGATTTTTGAATGTCAACCGATGAATCAAAATTTTCAAAATTCCAATTCTCCCGGTTTTGACGATTTCCAACCCCCACAGTATTCCATCAGTCATCAGACTTCCGAGCCTTCACAGCATCTCAATGATTACGAGGAGTGTAATCTTCCGCAAAGTTCTGAAGAAATACGCATTCGAAAGAAGCTGCAAATGAAAAGAATGTTGTGTAAGCTTCAGCAGATGAACATAAGAATCAGATATGATGACGATGATGATGAGGATAGTATTCAAATGAAGGAATACTATGAGGACGACGAGGAGAGTGTTACTCAATTGAACGATCTTATTTCTCAACTCCCTCAGTCTATTGCTATCACACCTATCTTACCTTTTATTGCTTCCAAAGACTCTCTCATAATGGGGGACGAGCCTTCTAGCACTATTCCAGAAATGGAATCGTCTAGTGTTGAGAGCCTTGTTCCAACCCCAAGTGAGTTCGAGGATATCTCCGATAATGTGTGTGATGAGCCTCTTGATGATAATTCTTCTCCTCCTCTTGACACTCCATATGATCATGTCGAGATGTTCTCCGATTCTGATAACGATTGTACTTCGTTTGACGATTCTTTATCCTATGGAGACATCGATTATGTCGAGGAGCTACCTTCCGAGCTAGTTAGCTTGAAGGAAGTGAGAGATTCTGATGATCTGGAAATTGAGGACGTGATACTTCGTGAACAATTGTTCAATATAAATCTCCTCGTTTCTAAGATCGAATCATTTTGTGCTAAGTCAGCTTCATCTCCTATCCCCGTTGTGGATAGTGACTCTACATTGGACAAGCCCGAGCTTGGGGTTTTTTCCAATGATTCTCTTCATGAAGAGTTCTCCGGTGAACTCTCTCATGACATATCTCCTCCGGAATATGATCATTTCTACTTTGATCTTGAGGATGATATTAGCTCGGAGGAAGGTATACTCTATCATAAGAGTTTGCTTATTGATGATACTACCTTCACCCTTCCTCCCGATATGTCCACATTTGAGGATGACGAATGGATTCTGATTGTTATAAACATCTTCCTTCCATTCCTCACTTATGATGTGACTTCCTCTCTTCTTCACTCCTTCGGGAATGAGGATACTATTTTTGATCCCGGCATTTTCAATTATCATTTTTGAGCCGGTTCTATGTATATCTCATCGGTGTGGAACTTTCACGCGCTTCAAATGTTTGTCCAAACATCTTGAATGAAAGTCCGATGGAGATTGTTTCTTCCACTTTGCTTCCCCATGAACCAATGAATTCGGGGTCGAGTCAAGCTAGCGACTCGGTAACCAAAAACAGTAGCACGCACCATATGGGTTTTCACCCATATTTCTGTCTTCTTACCCCTTTCTATCACCTAAGTGTGGGGGAGTTACCCCACATGTTATATATCTATATATTATCTAAAAAAAAAAAAAAAAAAAAAAAAAAAAAAAATTTCTTCTTTCTAAATAATGGCCGTAGTATTTCCCTTTTACGTTATTCGTTTCGGCATAACCGCCGGTACTTTGAATATTGAGGGCAATATTCATTTCTAAGTGTGGGGGGGAATTCTCACGAATTTTATCATATAATTATACCCGATTCCCCCGTTTTTGGCCAATTTTTTTTTTGGAGTAAGTGTTTTACACTTACTCATTTGGTTATCAGTCCGCCATGTCTATAAGACAAAAGGATTGGCTAATCCAGGAGCAAACGGCTCTTGGTAAAGATATATCAAATCCGTTTATATGGCTTGCAATTTGCCCAAAATTGTATGGTTCTCAACTCACCATATCCTAAAAAGTGAAGAGTTGGCTAGCCCGCAAGATTATGGCTTGTGGTAAAGGCAGTGGAAAAACCATAATTGGTAATCAGCTCACCAAAGATAATATTGATAATTTATCTAAGAGTTGGCTAGTCCAGAAGGGTACGGCTTCTGGTAAAGACAAAATCAAATCCGTTGAAAGCTGGTGGTTTGCTCAAAATCACATGGTTATCGGTGTACCATGGTTCTTACTTGAACTGAAACATTTGGCTACTCCAGAAGTAATGGCTTTTGGTAAAGAGATTAAAATCCATTATGTTTTCTCAAATCATTGCTAGGGACTAGCAATATCTCAGTGTGGGGGATTGATGAGTGTCTAAATACTCATCATTTTTGTACAAAATAAACTGCAAAATCATCTGAAAACACTCAAAAACACATCAAAATGATCAAAATATCACAAATCAGTGTTTTATGTGTTTTAAATACAAAAATATCAAAATCAGATGAAAAACATATCAAATTTGCAAAAATTGCAGTTTCAGTCCCCCAAGTTTCAAAAGTTGTCAAAAACAGTCCCTGAGCACATAATTTCAAAAGTAAAATCACCAAAGGTCCTTTTTAAATCATAACTTGTCAAATTTAGTCCTTTGGTGAAAAATATCAAAAGTTTGAGAAAATTGCAAAAATGGTCCTTCAACTTTGAAAATTGGCAGAAATGGCCCCTGGAAAATTGCAAAATGACAGAATTGGTCCCTGTACTTTTGAAGTTTGTCATTTTCAACCCTTGGAACAAGTTTGATGAATTGGCAGTTCTGGTCCCTGGAATTTCAGGAATTACACATATGGTCCTTAAGTTATAAAACCTTTAATACCCATTTTGACCCTTAAGCCTATTTGGACCCCTGTCACTTATCATTTTGGACCCCCCAATATAATACTGCCCAGTCAAATGGTTTGACTAACACCCCTAGCCCGCCTTTTCCTCCTTTCTTCTTCACTAGCCCTGCAAGTCCCTGCTATACTCAACCAACAACCCCCCTCCTCACCTTATCCCTTCACATGTCCCCCCTCCAAACATTAGAATCCAAGTAGCATTGATTGCATCCCTCCCCCACACTCAATCTCAACACAGCTGTTAAATACTTTTTCCCGCCAAAATGAATTCAATGGCTAGGATCAAATTTTATCATCCAAGGGTCAGGGAAATTGGTGGGAACTGCTCACTTTTGAGAGAAAAAGCACTTGGAGTATAAAAGAGAAGAGGAGGGAAGCAGCAGAGGAGTTAGCTAGTTTTTCATTTTTCCTTTAATGTCGTTTTTTTTTTTAAAATGTATTAGTTCAAATCAAATGTTGTAGTTTAAGTTTATATGTATCACTTTCAAGTTAACAATCCATTGTATTAAGCTTTTGAGTTTTCAATCCTAGTTCTATTTTAAAGTTTCAAG
Organism: Chrysanthemum seticuspe; assembly: GCA_019973895.1. Classification (NCBI taxonomy): domain Eukaryota; kingdom Viridiplantae; phylum Streptophyta; class Magnoliopsida; order Asterales; family Asteraceae; genus Chrysanthemum; species Chrysanthemum seticuspe. The sequence continues at coordinate 111,671,833 of BPTQ01000004.1, forward strand.
TTTCCAGTTACTGTTGAAAAAGCTATCTTCAAATTCTTGTGTTAAAGCTTCCTAGTAGCTTTGTGTTAGCTTAAATAAGCTTCTTTAAGCTTGTCATAGCTTCTTGCAAACTTATAATTTATTTCCAAGCAAAATTGCTTTTTGGTCAATAATAGTCAACTGTTGGATCAAACTTGGCAATGGAGATGGTATTGGATTGATGCAGTATGGGATGGGTTAAAATAGATTAGTAGTATATTGATATTGGGTTGGTCTTAGCCTGCACACCAGCAGGACTCATGTGAGTAAGATTTTCACTTTTCATTTTCAAGCCATATTTGCATATTTTGCCTGTAGGAGTATCTGTGGTCACAGTTGGCCTTTATGTGTTTGATTAGTTGTAATTAGGTGCTTTAAACTCATTTTACTCAGTTATAGCAGCTAGTTAAATAATTTGTTAGTTATAGGCTGCTTGCTAGTTACAAGAACCTGTGTTTGGTATAAGCTGAAATTTGGTATTGCAGAGCTTATTAGTGGTCAGATTAAGTTTGCTAAGCTCCCTTTAGGCTTGCTAGGACCATTTGAATCACTCATTTGCATATCAAATCAGTGGTAGTCAAATTTCTTATCTTACTGTCTTAATTAGCTAAACTGTTGGAAATGTAAAAGCCAAAAGCTTATGTTGTGTTCATATTTCATAGTTACATCTTGGAATAGTCTCATTACACCTCATTACATCAATATAAGTCATTAAATTCAGCTGCTAAGTTCAAGAAAGTCAAACTCTTCAGTTCTTCAAAAGTCAAAATAGCATAAATGTCAGTTTTGGCCAACATAGGTTGATTTTTCATGGGCTTATTCTTGAGTCAAATTCTATCAAATTTGTGGTTTTGAAATCCTCTCCTGGTCTAGTTTCTTATTACTATTTTTGTTGATTTTTAGAATCTTTTCAAAAGCTCCAAATGAGCTTGTTAAAAGTTGCAAAAATGCCCTGTGCAGGGGACTGTTACCTGCACAGGTTTGTGCAGGTTTTGTAAGGCCTGCACAGTTCTCATGTGAGCTCACCTAGGTCTGTACCTTGGTTTATAAGCTCTCACCCAGGTCTAGTGTTAGTTCCAATAATTGGTTTTCTGTTTCAATCTTATTTAGGTGCTTGTTTTTAAGCTCAAACTTGGCCCCCTCTTTACTGTTTTTTAGCAAAATCTCCAAACATCAAATCTGTGAATTTAGCTTATCAGTGGTTAGGGATTGATGAAACTTGTTCCATTTCAGTTCTTTTAGCTTATTTAAGTTCCTGTTTTGGTTTGGTGCTTATTGGTCTTCATTAGCTTATCCTAAGTGCTTATTTTTAAGCACTTTGGACATCAGTTTCTAAATCCTCCAAACATCCCCTTGTTTTTCTATTTTTCCTTGCTTCTATATATTATTTTAGACCTTTCCTGAAATTTTCAGATTTTTCTAAGGTGTTTTGCTATTTTTCTTAATTTAAAATAGTTTTTAAGCATTTTTAAATAGCATTTAATATAAAAAATCAAGAAAAGGTTCAAAAAAATAAGTTTTCAATTTTCTTAGGTTTAGATAAATATAAAAAGTAAAAAAAGTATTTTTCCATATTTTTCTTAGTTAAATTTGTATTTTTAAATATTTTAATTAGTTTTTAATAGTTTAAAAATCATAAAAAATAGAAAAATAGTCATAAAAATACAAAAATAGTTTTGAAAAGTCTATTTTGATATTTTAGACTTTTCCAAGTCTTAATCTTATTTTTCTAGTCTAATTTCCTATTTTCTTGTATTTTAAGTAATTAATTAATAGTTAAGAATAGTTTTTAATTAATAATAATTAGATAATAAGTTATAAAAATAATTTTCTTTTTCTATAAATTTTCTTTTATCATTAGGATTGTAAAAATGTATTTTTCATATTTTTAGGATTTATATTGTATAAGTTTCACTTTTTATTTTGTACGTTTACGTTATTCTTATTTAAACGTAAGTTTTAAGTTTTAGGTTTTAAACGTTCATCACTTTAAAAATAGTGATAGCGTTTATTTAATATATTTTATCTTTTTAATTTTCTTAATTTGTATTTAAGTCGCTTTATTTTATAAGCTTTTTCAGTAGTATAATTATCCTATCCTAATCCTTTCTGATCGCTATCATTAGTGGTCATTCTATCGTCTGATCATGTGTTGCACACCATTGAGTCTCCGTGGGACTTAACGACCCGGGAATCCACTGTATTCCCTGATCTTCATTGTATTTGTGCCTGAGCTGTTTTAAGTCTGTTAGACTTGACGGTTTTGCGCCGATCATTTAAGTAAACGCAAGATATATTGTGCCTATAAGATGTTTATGTTAGAATTGTTGTAGATTTGTGTCGAGAATTGAAATATTTCTGTAAATACTATAGATGAACTTGAAGAAACAGACGTTTAGGACGCTTTAAAGACAATTGGATCATCGAAACCTTTAAAAGAAACTACCACATCTACTAAAGGTACATTTAAATATACTAGTTGTTTCATAAAATATCACATGTGATATTTCAAAAAAATTAACAGACATGGATAGTAGTCTAACTTTTTAACTTATATAAATTTCATGTGATACACATGTAGAGGACAAATATAAAATAAAGAATTCGAAATCAAAAAGGCAAAAACAATTGCCATGTCAAATACCAAAAGAAAAAAAAAAAAAAAAAAACTGCAACAGTCGAGGCAAAAGAAAAGGGAAGTAGAGCAGGATGCAAAGAAAGCGAAAGAATCAAAATTATCACCACCACCTGTTACAAGATCACAAAAGAATCAAGATTCAGCAAAGTCACAATCACCATTTGTTAGAAACACAAGCAAAAGAAAATTTTATTTAACTGAATCGCTAGGAAGAATGACTAGGGGTGCAACTAAAAAGAAATTAGATGAAGCATATAAAAAGATGAATCAAAGCAGGCTGGAAAAAGGAAAGTACAAGAAGATGAGTCAGACGATAATGAAGATTATGAGGTAGAGATAGACGTTTCAGAGGAGGAAGAGAAAAACATGGAAAGAAAAACAAAAGAGGATGAAGACATAATTGAAGTGATTGATGTAGAAAATCATCGAAAGAAAAAGGCAAAAACGTACCAAACGTTGAGGCCAAGGGAAACTGCAGTACAATTTTTTTGAAGTGATGCGCAGTTTGACTCTAGAAAAGAAAAAAAATGATGTTTTGGGGAATTGATAGATTTTCCAATTTGTGAAATAATTGGCATTCTTTGTGATCAATTTCCTTCAAATGAATTCAATTAGTTTAACGCTTCCAACGGGAAACATCTACATTACTCCTGAAACTATGAAGGTAATTTTTGGAATACCGATGGTAAGTAGACAGCTTGAAAGGAAAGAAGGAGAAAGACAATATGACAACCCGTTCTTAGCATAATGGAAATCACAGTTCCAACATGTTAACAAGATCACAATAAAAGCGTTATCAGAAGTGATAATTGCAACAACAAACACATATTACATGTTCAAGATGAACTTTTTAATGTTGTTTGCAAACACAATGCGATGCTGTGATAATAGTTTGGTTGTTAAATACCAAGTATTGAAGCATGTTTTAGAAGATGATGATGTCCAAGACATTTACTGGTGCACTTACATCTAGGAATGTGCCAGATACTTAAAGATTGATTAGAATAAAATGAAGAAGAATAAGGAGGTCGTGTAATATGGCCCGGTGACATTCTTAATGGTAAGTTCTGACTTTTTTCTATCAGTCTAATATCAAAAGTGATAATATAAATATTTATGTGCTACATGTTTGATGAAATAGCTCTGTATCTGCATTACACAAAGTTTAAAGATATGGAGGTGGGGCGTAAAGTTCCAGCCTTCAAAAGCTGGAACGCAAATATGATAAAAAGAAGAGAAATGCTTGAAATGCAACACATCAACTTTGGACTAGTGGAGTTAATCGGAGATTTAAATGAAGAAGAATAAAGTGTGCAAAAGGAGGTAAGTTATGAAACTTAGTTTATTTATAATGCAAAAATCACAAGTGATAGTACATGTAGAAGTTTTCTAAATAAATAAAAATTGTGTCTCATATAAAGCTCAAATTGCAGCCCTATGATCCAAACCATGTTGAATGAGATGCCTTTTCACCAAGACCCACCACATCTTAACCTACCACCACAAGACCCACCAATACCACCTCGAGCCCATACTCTAGGTGAGTAATCTAGACCAAGCCACCAAGGCTATCCAAACAACATTGAGCTTCCACATCAAGCTCAAACTATGGCCCTGCGATCCAACACCATCCACTTGGTGCAAAATGGTTGTGCATTCCATGAACTCTGTTGGGATTAGGCTTCATTATTATAAAGTGTCAGTCATTAGGTCATGTAAAAGGTTGTCTTAGTTATGGGCTTATATGTATGTAAGTAACTTAAGGTATATGTAGTAAGCCCATTGGCCTTATGATTGTTTCTATAACCCATATGGGGCGTTGCCTTAGACTAAGTACTATATATATCTTGTAATGGCACTCTAGTGCCTTGGTTGGTTCATTTGACAAATACAAAGTTCTATTATTATGTTTATGATGAATCCTCCCATCTCTTTCTCTCTCTAGAATACTTGTGTTAGTTACATATTTGGGAACCTACGAGTGGTATCAATCGCTAGAAGATGTTTGGTTAAAGTGTTTTGGTGCAAAAAGTTTTGGGTTTTTAAGTTAAAAGTGTGTTTTTAAGTTTTTAAAGCTTAAAGATTTGATTTTTAACACTTATTCTTAAAGCTTGGAAAGTTTTAAGGATTCTATAGTGTTTAGAATCTTAGCTGGTAGCATAAAGTTTGAATTTTTAGGGTAAAACAATAGTTTTCTTTTCGAATTTTCTTCAAAAAGTACACTTATCGAATTTCAAGAATTTCTTTTAAAAACATTAAAGTTTGCAACTTTCTTGTTTTTTTAGGTGTTTTTTAAGTGTTTTTGATAAAATGAAATCGTTTAGAAACTTGTTATTTGTCTTAAAATTGATTTCTAAAAATCTGTCCATCCACCGAACTTGCAACGAGGGTTTCATCGAACTTACTAGATTAGGGTTTCATTGAAGTTGTATCAAACTTTGTCATCGCAGTTGTTCATCGAACTTTCAGATTCTCAAAGTTTCTTCACTGTTTAAAGGCTACCCAGTATCTCCCTTGCTTGTATAAGCCTGTGGAATACTTCAACTAAGTTATATCTTCTAACTTGGACAAGTTAGATAGATCCATCGAATTTCATATTTGAAATATCGAATTTGATCTCATCGAACTTGACATCTAATTTGAAAACCATCTAACTTTGAAACATCTAATTTGCTTTCATCGAATTTGGAACTCTCTTTCATTGGATTTGGATCTAATCGCAGTTAGAAATCCTTCGAACATGCTACAGGTTTAACCTCATCGAACTTGGACAAATTCATCGAACATTCATCGAATTTGCAGTTAAATCCATTGAATTTGCACCTCAACATTTACAAGATTCGTCAACTACACAAGTTTAAAGATGTCTCAACCACCTTACTTCAACTACTTTCCTCAGCAGTATCTTCAGCAACAGCAGTATCCTCAAAAACAATTCCCCCAACAACCACAACAACAACCATTTCAGCAACAACAACCATTTCCACAACAGCAATTCCATCAACAACAGCCATACCCTCAACAACAACAATGGTTTCAACCTCAATATGCAATGCAATCATTCACTACAATTCCCCCGAAGGAACCTCATTGGTTTACACAAATGTGTGAGGCTATCAGCAGTCAATAATCGATTCATGAATCTGGATCACTTGATAGACCTCCAATGCTCACTCTCGGAAATTATGTTCAATGGTTAAGTAGATTCTTTAGGTTCATTGAACTCAAGAAACCTCACAGAAAATATTTGAAGAAAGTCATCCTTGAAGGTCCTTTTTAAATGCCAACTGTGACAATGACCGGAGATCCGACGGCTACTCCACCAAGACTTGAAGCCATCTCCACTGTCCTTGAGAGTCAACTAACTACAGAACAAATACTTCAGTGTGAAGTTGATGAGCTTGCAATGGAGTATATTCTTCTTAGAATACCTAATCCAATTTTTCGTAGTGTTGATGCTCAAAAATTAGCAAAGGATATGTGGAACATGTTCATCTCTTAATGAAAGGCATTGAACTTAATCAAGAGGACATGGAATACAAGCTTTATCTTTTATATGAAATGTTCATGATTGATCCAGGGGAGTCATTAGAGTCTTACTATCATTGATTCACAAACATCATCAATGACTTGGACAAACACAACATCATCTTACCCAAGATTGCTATTAACACAAAGTTTCTCTGTTGTCTCGGTCCTGACTGGGAGAATGATGCAGAATTTCCGACCAGGATTTAATATTTATATTTCTCGTCTACCTAAGGTCTACCTAATGCACTAACGACCAGAAATTCCAATCGTGCGTAGTATAGAAGGTGGTAAAGCCGAGTTCGTTACCAAGAGCTATGTAGATGAGGATCCTATTAAGTCTAAGTGTCACTTGTTTTAAACTGGTTTGAGGTTTGAAATGATTAATTAACTAAGAAATGAAATAAAATGCGCAAAGTAAATAGAGGTTGTGATCAATGGAGCGAAAGTGTGCTAACCTAATTAATCATCATATCGTGTAATGTCTATGTTTTATTACTTCCAATTGATTCAAGTGAGGGTTTAAGTCACTAGAACAACATTTGGTCAATTCGTCCTAACCTATCAACAAAGGCTCCTACCCAACGTCAAAGATCTACCCCTTGGGGAGTCGAGGGTCTAGAGTCACCTAAGCCAAGTCATTAAGTACCTTACATTCAAGATTCGAAATAATGAGTGCCCGGGCGCTAGCATCTTAGACACTCATCCCTAACTTCTTAAGTTCATCCGGAAGACCGGTGATCATTTGGTCAGTTCGCACAAGAGAGGAAGGGTCGTAAGTTGGTCAATTCTTACCCTTCCAAACTCTACATACCTACTTAGGGTCAGTTGGTCAATTCTCCTAAGCAACTAGATACGACCGCATTTCAAAACTACCGAAGCTAGGGTAACTACCAACGAACTATTCATGCATACACTAGAAACAATTATATAGAAGCATGAAACACAAATAATACATTCAAGGAATCATAACTAGGCTAGCACCAAAGGTGCTTAGCCGATCATATTAAAAGAAATAATGAATTCAATGTTTAACATAATGAAATACATGGATTAAAAGTAAATGATAGAAATGATCGCTAATGCTTATCGATATTGATAAGGTTTTAAAATGTACCTTTTTGAGGGGTCGTTTAAGCCCTTATTTGATCACTTTTGTATCCGTTATTACTTAATATCGTTCCTTTTCACTTTTTAGGTCTCTTGAAGGCAAAATGCTGGAATGACACTTATTCGGACGAAAAGGCGAGAATATACGAAGAAAATAGCCAAAGTCAAGAATCGAGACACTCAGGCTGCTGGAACTAAAGGGGACGGCGTCAGGTTCTACTAGAGACGCCGTCGGACAAGTTTTGTGACGACCCAGTAGCCAAATTGCTCATTTACAAGTGACGGCTTCAGGTTTTAAAAGAGTAGGGCGTCGCAGCTCAGACGGCCTAGATTTGATCCAGACGACGTCAGAGACTGAAGGGGACGGCGTCATAAACATAAGGTGATGCCGTCGCAATGCTAACTTGGCCAAGACGAAACTCTAATAACGGCGACCCGACGACGTCACACACTAAAGGGTGACGCCGTCGCATTTGTAATCTTATATATAGAATCCGAATTTTTTAGTTTTCTGTGTGTAGTGTTTTGGAGTAAAAACCTATACCGAACCAAGGCTGTCTTGTACAGTATTTTAGGGTTCCATACCCTATCTTACATCAAGATAAGTTTTTTACTTCATTAATTCAATTATGTCTTCCATTGATTGTGTGTATGCTTGCATGTTCCCCATGTCCGGCTAATTTATTTGTGTGTTTGCTTAGGTAATATGAAACTTAGTTATTGAATATTGATTGGTTGTCTATTATCTTAATTGTGATTGACCTAGTATTGCGATATGTCATTCGTTGTGCTAATAATGCTTGATTAATCTTTGTTGAACCTTAGTTTATAATCACCTAGAGTAATTGTAGGCTATACATCCAAAGAATACCTTAGAGTTAAAGTTTATAAATCCTGGAGATTTTGTAGTCATTGTTAGGGATAAACGCATACCCTACAACCTTAGAATTACAACGCGATTAAGAATAAGGACGTGACAATTGAACCATCAATAGAAGATAACTAGGGAGTAATAAAGCCTAAGAAAATACATTTTTAATCATCATACGAGCACACAACAATAGACATAGACTACCCTCACCTTAGCTTAGATAATTAGATAAGTAGAAGTAATCGGTAGAAATACCAACCCCCAAATCCAAACCCCGAGATTCGTACCTTTGTATTTCCTAAAACAAAATAAAAAAAGATAAAAAATAATCTTCCTCAACCCCAACCTTAGCGTAGTAACTTCTCACTAGCATTCCTATTCCCCTAGAGAACGATATCAATTTCCTTGGCTTACCCTAATACTACACTACAACGATTAGGTTCACTGCCTAGGGTGTTGAAAAACTTGCTCGACAAAAAGGAAGTTCCTCTGACCCCGAACGCGCTGTGTAAGCGTATCAAGTTTTTAGCGCCACTGCCGGGGAATAAAATAGCTAGTTAGATTTCTACCTCGTTTAGGTTTCCTTACTTGATTCCAATCAAGTAAGCTTTTTTTCTCATTTTTAGCTTCCTTGTAGTCTATCCCCCTTCTTTGTGTTTGTGTTCGTAAAACCCTTTTCATTTGTCGCTATGGCAAGTGAAGTTGCATTTGAATCATTAACAAATGAGGAACAATTGAATTTCGCAGATTGGATTGCATTTTATTATTCTAATGAATTTGTGAGTGATCTTAGAGATATCCAAAAGGAGACGAGTGTAACGTTGGATGGATTGGATAAATTTTGTGCTTGTGTGACTTCTATTCAACGATCATTATTAGGATCAATTCCTTTTAGTAAGACCATCTGGAAATTTTTTGAGAAAAGCTTCCTAAGCATAAACCATCAGTTATCACAACTTGAGGAAATGGATAAGGAGGATTTATCCAACCTTAGGCACCATGATAAAAAAGACCTAGTTTTTAAGAACATGGAACCTAAACCCAAACATGATTGTGAGATAATTAGAGTTGAAATACTTAGTTGCATGTGTGGGATAGACTTCAAAACATATGACACATGTGAGGAATCCTTTAGGCAAATAGAACATAGTACTCAAGTTTTTGAGAACAATTCTTATGAATCGGACCAAGAATTTGAAATGGCCAAAGAAGGATTTGAGATGCTTAGGAGTGTATTTGGGTTAGATCATACTAATGAACATTTAGGAGATCTAGATATAATGGAGAATGAGGTGGAAACTCCAAGCCCACAGGCCCTACCATCACTTGAGGAACACACATCGCCTATAACTTACCCGGGAGAAGTAGAAGAGACTATAGGAACTCCGATTGATATAGAACCTTTGGACCAAACGCCACTAGAGAATGTAGGTTTAGATGCTTGTTGTCATGACCTCTCTCTTAGTCCTAGGGAAGTTCCTAATTTTGATGAAACGGAGCCTCAACCAAAAACCTTACCCAATTTTCCGTCTTTAGATGTGAATCTTGGAATTAAATTAGGCCCCAATCCACCCATCAAAATAAATAATCCGGGTAGTTGCTTGATAAAGGTGGTAGACTCTAGGCCATGTAGAGTGGAAGCTAATATAGGAGTAACCCATGACCTTACACACTTATATCACCCATTCATGGTTGATAACAAGAAACATTAAACCGGGTTTATTAGGTCAAGATGGATCCTTAACTAAGAATCTTTTGAAGTTGATAGAAGATGATCCATTTTTAGGAGAGAGATTTGATTCACCCACTACACCAATAGCCTTAGGTAAGGTTATACTGAATGGAGCACACTCCTTTGAGCATATAAATCACCCATCACCCTCTCCTCACGTAGCAAATTTCCACCCTAAGGGTGTGTATCGCTACTATTACCCACACTTAAGCTTAAGTGTAGGGAAAACCTCCCCTTTATCCGTTAAATAAGGGTAGAGTCAAGCTCGTGACTCGAACAAAAACAAGCGCTTCGTGGGAGGCAACCCATGCTTAATTGTTTGCTTGTTTGTGTGTCGTGTATCTTTTATTGATTGTTTATTCTCATGTTTAAATTTGTAAAAATGCTTTATTTTGTCTTTAACCTCGTCTTAATTACATATAAAGGTATTTTACATAAGGGATAAGTGTAGGGAGGATTACACACGTTTTCAAAAGAAACGTGAACATGCGAATTACAATTAATTAAAAGATATACATGTGTGTTTGTTCGAGTCAAATGCTTGTATCGAGTCATAATGGATGTTTTGCAGGAAATTTTTCCGGATTCTAAAGATGTAAATTTTCCATAATTTTTTCCAGAAAATCACAGACCAGTTTTTGTCAGGATAACCTGACGGCGTCAGGATCGCAACCTGACGGCGTCAGGAAGGAGCAGAAACAACTGATTACTTTTTCTCATTTTCTGAGCTACTTATAAATTTTTGGAATTTTCCAGGTCTTAATTTTCCAAGAAAATCTATAAACATCCATTCCACAAGCATTATATCCTAGTTTAGTAGAGTCTTATATATATTGTTACCGCCGATTTTACGCGAAGGTTTCGTTTATTTTCTTTAAGTGTGCAGGTTTAATTTACAAAGATGAAGATACATAAGATGAGAAGAAGCTTTTCATGCAAACATTCTTCTTGAAGAAAGATGTAACCACCACTTTACACGGATCCTACCGAGCTAATCAGGGGAGTATTAGTTTCTTTCGTCTTTAATAACCTTCCATTATCATAACTTTGATACTTTCGGGGAACATTGAGGACAATGTTCAGTTTAAGTGTAGGGAGGGAAAATAAAACGGGAACTTTGAAACTATGCTTATCCTTGATTATTTGCTTTGTCCAATTGCAATTGTGTAATAAACCATGAGAAATATTGGTTAGGGTAATTTTGGCACCAAATTTAAATTTTTTCATGACATACAGGAGTGGGCCATTAGTCTTAATAAAGCGTCTCATGGATAGGAAATTATACGACTAGCACAAAACCCTTTACCACTTAAATTCCACCCAAAATGTGAGGATCTCCCTTAGATTTGTAGGAATTAAAGCATTCCACTTTAATGCTTAGAGTGTGAACCGGTAGTATAATAGATTCTAGAACTTGTTTTGTGATGCATCCCGAGATCGCTAGTAAGACTACACTTGTGTAGTTAGGAATAACTAAATGATAAGAGGCATTAGGATAACCCTTGTTTGATACCCGTAATATAATTACTTCTTCCACATCGGTTGAGTAATCCCCCCACACCCTTGCGTTGTACTCATCTTTAGTACACGATACCCCTAGTTAATCTCTCTGAGCCTATCCTTTTCGCGGTTGTGACAATCCGTACTTTCAGGTCATTTCTCGACACAGTTCATGTCTCATTATTTCAACATTTTTAGTAAACTTGGTTTACTTGTTTCAAATTCGCGTAACCTTGGAGGTTTAGCGGCGAATTCATGATCATGACATCACGTACATTTCATATGGACTATGATTAGTCTACATTCCATTGACATCATGTGCATCTCATTAGTACATTCACGACATTTCATTTCACCTTCAACGCGTAATTTTTATATTTAATAATCTTTATCGCGTGAGTTTTTATTTTGTATATTTAATCCATTACTTTCAAAAATGATCCCGAGGTATTTTTAAACTTACATTTAGTTATAAAAACTATATTTTTAGTTTTCCTAGTGTTTCAAATTTATTTGGTATTTTAATCGTTAAAGTTTAATTATTACGTCGTTTTTCTTAAAATTATACGATAATTATTTTATCACTCAATTTTCACAAGGAAAGTATTTTTACAATTTTTATCAACTCATTACATTGTATTTTGATCTAATAAAAACTTACTTGTACCAAAATTTTACCATTTACCTTTACATTCATTTAACTTACACATTCTTATTTAACAAATTATACAAAACATATTTATGCAAGATTTAAAGAAAAAAAAAAATATATGGGAGAGACAACCCTCCCCTAAAAACCGGCCAAGGGGAGGGTGTGTATTAAATGTGGTAAGGTTCATGTCTACAAATAATTCACTTATACAAAAAGTCTTACATATCTCCCATTTTCTCATTCAATCTCATTTCTCAAAGTGTTAAGATAAAAACTTTCTCTCTTCTTTCTTGGGTCTTCAAGAACCGGCCACATCAAAGGTGCCAAGGGATCAAGAGTTTTGCAAAATCAAGTGTGTTTACAACCTAGATTATATCCTTTATATGGTTTTGAAATAAAAACCAAGGATATTTAAGTTTAATCCTTGTTACCTACACCTCTTCACTATCACTTGTAAGCATGTTTTTATCATTTTCAAGTTTCCTTTTCATTTTCATATGTTTCTTTTCATTTTTGGAACTTATATGCATGTTATGTGATTTATACCATTTATTTCATGATTTATTGAGTTATATTACATATTGGTCATCCTATAATTATTCCCATGGTATTCTTTGGTCTTGATGGTGATTAGGAACCCATGACACCCTAAGAAGGTGTATGGTAGGATTAGATTAGTTTTGGAGTTGATTTGAAGGGATTAGAATAGGTTTTGTCCGAGAAAAACTATTTTCGATATGTATATTTTTATGTTCTGTCCTTAATTCGAAATTCTGGAAAAACCTACTGTTGGTACGACATTTTGGCCTTGATATTTAGAAAATATACTTTAAAACGAATCCGTGGCCTTTTGAACGGATAAAAACGGAGTTATAACGAAGCCGTGGTGAATTTTTAAAGTTTGACGACGAAATGTTTATTTTCAGAAAATTTCAGCTTGCTGTTTTTAGTATTTTCGAGTCAAAAACGAGCCTTAAGCTTCACAAATTATTTCGACTAGTCAAAAATATATTAGTTTACTTCGATACGAAGCTAAGGACATATTTTACGTAGAAAACGGATTTAAAACGACAAAGTTATGCATGTTTTTATAAAGTTGCCGTAAATATTATTTTCTGAAAAACTATATTATTTTTACGATTCAAGTATTTCATTAGCTGTAACGTTCATGTTTGCGGCTGTTTTTAACAAGGTTTTGAAACTTTTTAGAACGAAATGTCTTCTAGTAAAATCAAGTTCATCGGCCATATTTTTCAAAACAAAAAGCCGTTTGTCAAGCGGAGTTATGGTAAATTAATTACGGATGTTCAAACATTGGCCGAAACTTATTTTCTGCACACAATTAGCAAAAACCACCATCTTTAGCCTTTGATATCTTTATGATCGAGACCTTTTGAACGAAAACTCCTGAACTGAAACTTTTAGATATCGATACAAACTTTCCAAAACCGTCGAGTTCGTTCTCTAACGATCGACGTACACCGTTTTACGACTAGTTTTCCGGAGCCATTTTTGTTGATTTCATGATTTTTCCGACGACATTGTTTTGCGACGAAAAGTGGTAATTTCACCAAAAATCATTATAAAACCATTGTAGGATGACATTTTGACGTAAAAACATGTAAAGTGATTTTTGAAGGGTCAAGACGTCAAAAGAGTATTTTTCGACGACGAGTAATATTTTCAAAACCCGTAAATGGTATAAATAACATACGAAGTGCATGCATAACATTACATTGCAACTCATGACATATCATATCATTCGTAATAGGTCCCGGTTGACGCATCACATTAAACCTCAGTGTACTCACTTTTTCCGTTATTCCAGTTTATCCAAGTGAGTTTTCATAGCCCCGTTTTACATGCTTTCGATTATTTTCAAACCCACGGGGGAGAATACATTGCACTACATTTTTTTTGTACGATACCAAGTATGTTAAATTCAATTACATTGCTTAAGTTACCGCATATGCCAATTTGAAAGTCCCCATTACTTGAACATGAACCGTTAATCTTTGAAGCGAGGATGAGTGGATAGATCTATCGAGGGTGACGCCTCCATCCGGGTTGGTGAATCCCAACCAGGCAAACGGATGCATTTCATTTGATCACGTTACGGAGTTGTCTGGCAAACACTCTGCAGGGGCATACATTATTGAACAGTCTAGTTTCGGGGTCATGGGCTTAGAGCAATTGTAACATTATTTTTACGTGACTGGATTGTCATGCATGGTCTATACTTGTGTAGTCGTATAAAACATTTACATAAACCTATGATTTCTCACCAACATTATTGTTGACCGTTTTTAGCAATGTATTTTCAGGTAACTGAGGCATTCATCATGACATGGTTTAGGGACCTACATTTTGAGTCGCGGCGTCGACTTACATTATGTACATTATGGTACTTTATTTCAAAACATCGTTTGGATTTGTAACATGGATGTATTTTCGCAAACTTTGTAAACCTTTTGGGACCGATGTTGTACTCTGATTGTTTTTATGAAATATCCAACGATGTGTTTTTAAAACGACACTTTAGGTCGTTCAATATAACTGTGATGTGGTGCTATGACAGTCAATCCCCAGGAATTCCATTCCGCTGCAAAACAGGTAAATTGGGGGTGTGACAGATTGGTACCAGAGCTACAGTTATAGAGAACTAGGTTGCATCATTGACCCTAGACTATAGCTACATTATCATAGCATCTCATCATTTCATCATAGTACATATTTATTTTGATCATGCGGATTCACTTACACTTTGTTCGAGATTATTTACTTTTATTTCACATCGGTTGTCACAGACATGTCTTCAGATTCTCACCCTATCACCATATCATCGGACTCTAGCTCGGATGATGTTCCAGCTAACCCCATCATGGATGATGATTCATCACATTCCACTGAGATCGTATCTTCCATTGGATCCACTGCAGCCTTTCCACTGATCATGACCGACACTGAGACCGAACCCTTCGAGGAGGGCGAAGTCGCACCCACACCTCACGTTAGCCCAGCTCATAACCCGTTGCTCGCACCATCACCACCACCAGCACCACTGCCAGCACCATCATCACCATCATCATCATATTTTCTTAGAGATCCTGTACCCGCATCGGACTTGCCGCCCAAAAAGCGCGCTCGTTTCGATATCCCTACACCAGCATTTACTGAGCCCTTAGGCGAGAGTTCTAGGGCAGCTGCTGCACGACAGCCTTCTATCGAGGCATTAGGAGCCCGTATCGATGCTCAGCAGACCCAGATTGATAGTTTGACGCGACAGTTGCAGGAACTGTCGGTAGATAGGATTGAGCCCATCGCTGAGGAGGTCGAGGGTTTGATATTAGGCAGGGTTTGCATTGACTTATCTCATCAGAGTATTCAGCATAGACAGATTGAGGATAGAGAGCATATCACGGAGTTGAGGCAGGAGATGCCCGAGTTGTTTGACAGAGCCGATATGGCACGAGATGAGTTACAGAGTCAGTCACAGGAGTTGTCTTTAGCCCGTGAGCGTATTGTTACATTGCAGGGTCAGATGGATGAGATGAGGAGTTTGGTTGATAGTTTGGTTACCCAGGTTCGTGATCTCCAGGATAGGGCCGGCGGAGCACCATGAGGTGCCTTATGTAGACTTGTATTATGTATAGTTTTGACCATTATTATCCTAGTCACAGGGTGTGTGACGTAGTTTAAAGAACTTGTTGTATTTTGGTTGTTGTACAAACAAATTATCAAGTATTGACTCTACTATGTAGGAATGGTTATTATTATCTATGATATCGGTCCATGTAGGCCGAAATTTTCATGTATATTATCCACGTGTGTTGTGATTATATTGTGATATTTCGTTATTGTTCCGTTGTGATTCCATTTATCTTTATGCATGTTGTGGTTGTGGATATATTTGTATGATGGTTGTTTCTACTTACGAGTTCTCATGATTGTTTCATTTTGTGATTTTGAAGAGTTATGGCACCGAAGAAAGCTACAGTTGAAATGACCCAAGCAGCAATTCAAAAGTTAGTGAACGATAGCATTGCTAATGCTTTAAGAGTCGAAAGGGAAACAGTGGCTGCTGCTGCTGCTGAAGCCGCGGCTGCTGCTGAAGCCGCTAGGCTAGCTGCTGCTACTGGTAATGCCGGAGGATCTGGGGTTAAGAAATGTTCTTAAAAAGATTTCAAAAGTGGTGAACCCACTAAGTTTCGAGGTACCGAGGGAGCAACTGCAATGGTTCGATGGTTTGAAAAATTGGAATCGGTATTCTTGCTTTGTAACTGTCCGGATGACAGTAAGGTCAAATTTGCTACGAGCACATTACTCGATGGAGCGTTGTCATGGTGGAATTCATACGCTCAACCGATTGGTATGGAGAATGCTTTTAAGCTTACGTGGGAGGAATTTAAGAGTTTGGTGACTAAGAAGTTTTGTCCTCGAACGGAAATCAAAAAGTTAGAGACGGAGTTCTATGAATTGGTCACTATTGGCTATGATATCGACACATACATTCGGAGATTTCAGGAATTGGCCGCATTATGCCCGTCGATGGTTTCTGATAATGAAAAGTTGCTAGAGGCTTTTATTGGAGGACTTCCCGAAGTGATTCAAGGAGATGTGACTTCATTCGATCCACAAACAATCGAGGAAGCTATTCGAGTTACTCAGAAGTTGATGGCACAAGTGGTGAAGCGAGGTAAGTACACCACCACTAACCGAAACAACAACAACAACCCCAACAATCGTTTCAACAACAATAACCGAGGCAACTACAACAACAATAGCAACAATAACAAGCGCAAGTGGGACAACATCAGGGGTAGGAATGCTACTCAACAACCACCCAAAAGGCAAGAGGTTGCTAAGGTTTATGCCGCGGGTCAAAAAGAAGGAAAAGGATATTCGGGGGTTTTGCCGAAATGTAATAAGTGTTTGAGTCACCACAATCCGGGTCGATGTCCTGATCCGTGTGAAAATTGCAAGAAAGTTGGCCACCGTACTAGGGATTGCACGGCACCAAAAGTTACATGTTTTGGTTGCGGGGAACCTGGACACTACAAGAGGGATTGTAAGAAGGGAAAGAATCAAGCAAATCCGAATCAAGGAGGTATGGCTCAAGGAAGGGTTTACGTCATTGGAGGCGGAGAAGATAGGGAAGACCCGAATGTCATTACGGGTACGTTCCTTCTCAATAATCGTTACGCTTCAGTTTTATTTGATTCGGGTGCCGATAAAAGTTTTGTGTCCACTGCATTTGCACCTTTGCTCAACATTAAACCAACTACACTAGACATATCATACAACGTCGAATTAGCTAATGGTAGCGTAGTTTGCACCAACACCATTGTTCGCGGTTGCACATTCAATTTTCTTAATCATCCATTCAACATAGACCTCATGCCCGTAGAGCTTGGTAGTTTTGACGTCGTCATAGGCATGGATTGGTTATCTAAGCATCGCGCAAAGATCATTTGTGATGAGAAAGTTGTTCATCTTCCCTACAATTGCGAAACTTTGATTATTCGTGGGGAACGAAGTGGAACCAGAATTAGTATCATATCGAGTATCAAAACGGAGAAGTACATTAAGAAAGGTTGTCTTGCTTTCTTAGCCCATGTAACCGAGAAAAAGTCGGAGGAGAAGCGACTTGAAGATGTTCCTATTGTCCGTGAATTTTCTGAAGTATTTCCCGAGGATTTACCGGGACTTCCACCGACACGACAAGTAGAATTTCAAATTGACTTAGTGCCCGGAGCTGCACCGATTGCGCGAGCACCGTATCGTTTAGCGCCATCCGAAATGCAAGAGTTGTCTAATCAATTGCAAGAGCTTCTAGACAAAGGATTCATTAGGCCGAGTTCCTCTCCTTGGGGAGCACCGGTTTTGTTTGTGAAGAAGAAGGATGGATCCTTCCGAATGTGCATAGATTATCGAGAATTGAACAAATTAACGGTGAAGAATCGTTACCCACTCCCCAGAATTGATGACTTGTTCGATCAGTTGCAAGGTTCTAGTATTTATTCCAAGATTGATCTTCGTTCGGGTTATCATCAGCTTCGAGTTCGGGAAGAGGATATTCCGAAAACAGCGTTTAGAACACGTTACGGTCATTACGAGTTTCAAGTGATGCCGTTTGGATTGAGTAATGCACCGGCGGTATTCATGGATCTCATGAATAGAGTTTGTAAACCATATTTGGACAAGTTCGTTATAGTGTTCATCGACGACATCTTGATCTACTCCAAGAGCAAAGAAGAGCACGAAGAACATTTAAGGACGATTTTAAGGCTACTCAAGAATGAGAAGTTGTATGCCAAGTTTTCGAAGTGTGATTTTTGGAACCACAAAGTGCAATTTCTTGGTCACATCATTGATAGTCAAGGACTACAAGTTGATCCCGCAAAGATTGAAGCCGTGAAAGATTGGGCTACTCCAACGAATCCTACGGAAATTCGACAATTTCTAGGACTAGCCGGGTATTACCGAAGGTTCATCGAAGGTTTTTCGAAGATAGCTAGAGCTTTGACCAAGTTGACACAGAAAAACAAGAAGTACGAGTGGGGAAAGAAACAAGAATCTGCTTTTCAGTTGTTGAAGCAAAAGCTTTGCAGTGCGCCAATTTTAGCACTACCCGAAGGCATTGAGAACTTTGTTGTATATTGTGACGCTTCGCATAAAGGACTTGGGGCTGTTTTAATGCAAAATGAGAAGGTGATAGCGTATGCTTCTCGACAACTTAAGACTCATGAGAAGAACTACACCACTCATGATCTCGAGTTAGGAGCCGTAGTTTTTGCGCTCAAGATTTGGAGACACTACCTCTACGGTACCAAGTGCACAGTGTTTACCGACCACAAGAGTTTGCAATACATTCTTGATCAAAAGGAGCTTAATATGAGGCAACGTCGTTGGTTGGAGTTACTCAGCGACTATGACTGTGAAATCAAGTATCACCCGGGAAAAGCCAATGTTGTGGCTGATGCTCTTAGTCGGAAAGAGAGATCTAAACCTTTAAGAGTTCGATCATTGGGAATGACAATTATTTCTCCTTTACCATCGAAAATCCGCGAAGCACAAGTCGAGGCACTTAAGGAGGAAAATCGACCAAGTGAAAAGCTTTATGGTATGCCCGAAAGCGCAAATGGTTTTGTAAAAAGAGCAGATGGAGTACTATGTTTCAAAGATAGAATGTGGGTTCCATTGTATGGCGGAATACGAGAATTGATTATGCATGAGTCGCATAAGTCAAAGTATTCTATTCATCCAGGATCGGATAAGATGTACCAAGATCTTAAGAAGCTTTATTGGTGGCCGAACATGAAAGCGGAGATTGCCACGTACGTTAGCAAATGTCTTACCTGCGCTAAGGTAAAAGTCGAATACCAGAAGCCGTCAGGATTACTCCAACAACCGGAAATTCCTCAATGGAAATGGGAACGTATTACAATGGACTTTGTTACGAAACTTCCTAAGACATCGGGAGGTTACGACGCTATTTGGGTAATTGTTGATCGCCTTACCAAGTCAGCCCATTTCATACCGATTAGAGAGACATATTCCATGGAACAACTCACTAGACTTTATGTCAAGGAAATAGTCTCGAGGCACGGAGCACCGATTTCTATCATTTCCGACAGAGATAGTCGATTCACTTCAAACTTCTGGAATTCATTGCAAGATTCATTCGGAACCAGATTAGAGATGAGCACCGCATATCACCCACAAACCGACGGTCAAAGTGAAAGGACCATTCAAACATTAGAAGACATGCTGAGGGCATGTGTAATTGATTTTGGAAATGGTTGGGCTAACCATTTGCCATTGATTGAATTCTCGTACAACAATAGTTATCACACCAGTATCAAGATGGCACCATTCGAGGCACTCTATGGTCGTAAGTGCCGATCACCTGTTTGTTGGGCCGAGGTAGGAGACGCACAACTTACCGGTCCAGAAATGGTACGGGAAACCACCGAGAAGATAGTTCAAATTCGTGATAGACTCAGAACCGCCAGGAGTCGACAGAAAAGTTATGCGGATGTTAGACGCAAGGATTTGGAATTTCAAGTGGGTGACAAAGTTATGTTGAAAGTATCGCCTTGGAAAGGCATGGTACGTTTTGGAAAACGTGGAAAGTTAAACCCGAGATACATTGGACCATTCAAGATTTTGAGCAGAGTTGGTCCGGTAGCTTATCGACTTGATCTTCCACCAGAACTTAGTCATGTGCACAACACGTTTCATGTTTCAAACTTGAAGAAGTGTCTTTCGGACGAATCGCTCATTATTCCATTGGACGAGGTTCAACTTGACGACAAACTCAACTTTGTGGAAGAACCTGTAGAAATCATGGACCGTGAAGTCAAGCAGTTGAAACAGAGTCGTATTCCTATTGTTAAAGTTCGTTGGAATTCTCGACGAGGTCCTGAGTTTACTTGGGAACGGGAAGACCAGATGCGAAGCAAGTATCCTCATCTTTTCGCCGACACCGTCAGACCTAACAACGATTGAATTCAGGGACTGAATTCCTTTTTGGATGGGCGAATGTGACAATCCGTACTTTCAGGTCATTTCTCGACACAGTTCATGTCTCATTATTTCAACATTTTTAGTAAACTTGGTTTACTTGTTTCAAATTCGCGTAACCTTGGAGGTTTAGCGGCGAATTCATGATCATGACATCACGTACATTTCATATGGACTATGATTAGTCTACATTCCATTGACATCATGTGCATCTCATTAGTACATTCACGACATTTCATTTCACCTTCAACGCGTAATTTTTATATTTAATAATCTTTATCGCGTGAGTTTTTATTTTGTATATTTAATCCATTACTTTCAAAATGATCCCGAGGTATTTTTAAACTTACATTTAGTTATAAAAACTATATTTTTAGTTTTCCTAGTGTTTCAAATTTATTTGGTATTTTAATCGTTAAAGTTTAATTATTACGTCGTTTTTCTTAAAATTATACGATAATTATTTTATCACTCAATTTTCACAAGGAAAGTATTTTTACAATTTTTATCAACTCATTACATTGTATTTTGATCTAATAAAAACTTACTTGTACCAAAATTTTACCATTTACCTTTACATTCATTTAACTTACACATTCTTATTTAACAAATTATACAAAACATATTTATGCAAGATTTAAAGAAAAAAAAAAAATATATGGGAGAGACAACCCTCCCCTAAAAACCGGCCAAGGGGAGGGTGTGTATTAAATGTGGTAAGGTTCATGTCTACAAATAATTCACTTATACAAAAAGTCTTACATATCTCCCATTTTCTCATTCAATCTCATTTCTCAAAGTATTAAGATAAAAACTTTCTCTCTTCTTTCTTGGGTCTTCAAGAACCGGCCACATCAAAGGTGCCAAGGGATCAAGAGTTTTGCAAAATCAAGTGTGTTTACAACCTAGATTATATCCTTTATATGGTTTTGAAATAAAAACCAAGGATATTTAAGTTTAATCCTTGTTACCTACACCTCTTCACTATCACTTGTAAGCATGTTTTTATCATTTTCAAGTTTCCTTTTCATTTTCATATGTTTCTTTTCATTTTTGGAACTTATATGCATGTTATGTGATTTATACCATTTATTTCATGATTTATTGAGTTATATTACATATTGGTCATCCTATAATTATTCCCATGGTATTCTTTGGTCTTGATGGTGATTAGGAACCCATGACACCCTAAGAAGGTGTATGGTAGGATTAGATTAGTTTTGGAGTTGATTTGAAGGGATTAGAATAGGTTTTGTCCGAGAAAAACTATTTTCGATATGTATATTTTTATGTTCTGTCCTTAATTCGAAATTCTGGAAAAACCTACTGTTGGTACGACATTTTGGCCTTGATATTTAGAAAATATACTTTAAAACGAATCCGTGGCCTTTTGAACGGATAAAAACGGAGTTATAACGAAGCCGTGGTGAATTTTTAAAGTTTGACGACGAAATGTTTATTTTCAGAAAATTTCAGCTTGCTGTTTTTAGTATTTTCGAGTCAAAAACGAGCCTTAAGCTTCACAAATTATTTCGACTAGTCAAAAATATATTAGTTTACTTCGATACGAAGCTAAGGACATATTTTACGTAGAAAACGGATTTAAAACGACAAAGTTATGCATGTTTTTATAAAGTTGCCGTAAATATTATTTTCTGAAAAACTATATTATTTTTACGATTCAAGTATTTCATTAGCTGTAACGTTCATGTTTGCGGCTGTTTTTAACAAGGTTTTGAAACTTTTTAGAACGAAATGTCTTCTAGTAAAATCAAGTTCATCGGCCATATTTTTCAAAACAAAAAGCCGTTTGTCAAGCGGAGTTATGGTAAATTAATTACGGATGTTCAAACATTGGCCGAAACTTATTTTCTGCACACAATTAGCAAAAACCACCATCTTTAGCCTTTGATATCTTTATGATCGAGACCTTTTGAACGAAAACTCCTGAACTGAAACTTTTAGATATCGATACAAACTTTCCAAAACCGTCGAGTTCGTTCTCTAACGATCGACGTACACCGTTTTACGACTAGTTTTCCGGAGCCATTTTTGTTGATTTCATGATTTTTCCGACGACATTGTTTTGCGACGAAAAGTGGTAATTTCACCAAAAATCATTATAAAACCATTGTAGGATGACATTTTGACGTAAAAACATGTAAAGTGATTTTTGAAGGGTCAAGACGTCAAAAGAGTATTTTTCGACGACGAGTAATATTTTCAAAACCCGTAAATGGTATAAATAACATACGAAGTGCATGCATAACATTACATTGCAACTCATGACATATCATATCATTCGTAATAGGTCCCGGTTGACGCATCACATTAAACCTCAGTGTACTCACTTTTGCCGTTATTCCAGTTTATCCAAGTGAGTTTTCATAGCCCCGTTTTACATGCTTTCGATTATTTTCAAACCCACGGGGGAGAATACATTGCACTACATTTTTTTTGTACGATACCAAGTATGTTAAATTCAATTACATTGCTTAAGTTACCGCATATGCCAATTTGAAAGTCCCCATTACTTGAACATGAACCGTTAATCTTTGAAGCGAGGATGAGTGGATAGATCTATCGAGGGTGACGCCTCCATCCGGGTTGGTGAATCCCAACCAGGCAAACGGATGCATTTCATTTGATCACGTTACGGAGTTGTCTGGCAAACACTCTGCAGGGGCATACATTATTGAACAGTCTAGTTTCGGGGTCATGGGCTTAGAGCAATTGTAACATTATTTTTACGTGACTGGATTGTCATGCATGGTCTATACTTGTGTAGTCGTATAAAACATTTACATAAACCTATGATTTCTCACCAACATTATTGTTGACCGTTTTTAGCAATGTATTTTCAGGTAACTGAGGCATTCATCATGACATGGTTTAGGGACCTACATTTTGAGTCGCGGCGTCGACTTACATTATGTACATTATGGTACTTTATTTCAAAACATCGTTTGGATTTGTAACATGGATGTATTTTCGCAAACTTTGTAAACCTTTTGGGACCGATGTTGTACTCTGATTGTTTTTATGAAATATCCAATGATGTGTTTTTAAAACGACACTTTAGGTCGTTCAATATAACTGTGATGTGGTGCTATGACAGTCAATCCCCAGGAATTCCATTCCGCTGCAAAACAGGTAAATTGGGGGTGTGACAGCGGTTCTCGTCATGTTTCGGTTTTCCGGAATATCAATGAAGAGCATTGTTTACAATCCACCCCCAAATGTACACCCAAATCGCCTTAGCCTACCTTGTATGCACTCACTTTTAGTGCATTATTGTTATCACACTAAACCCTTAGTTCAATTATCTTGTTGCTTGCATAAGTTACTAAGTCGAGTCATATCCTTTGTACACAGTTTTGGGACGATTGGGACTCATGGGAAAAGTTAAATTTTATGAGATGACGGGAAGGGAACGTGATAACGCTACACGCGTCGTTCGGGGTCAAGGAAACTTCCTTTTCTTCGAGCAAGTTTTATAACACCCTAGGCAGTGAACCTAATCGTTGTAGTGTAGTAATTAGGGTAAGCCACGGGTATTGATATCGTTCTATAGGGGAATAGGAATGCTAGTGAGAAGTTACTACGCTAAGGTTGAGGTTGAGGAAGATTATTTTTTATCTTTTTATGTTTTTTAGAAAATGAAAAGGTACGAATTTCGGGTATTGGATTTGGGGGGTTGGTATTGCTACCGATTACTCTACTATTATCTAATTATCTAAGCTAAGGTTGTGATAGTCTATGTCTAATTGATGTGTACTCGTATGATAGTTTAAAGATGTGTTTACTTAGGTTTTACTACTCCTTAATTATCTCCTATTGATGGTTGATTTGTCACGTCCTTATTCCTAGTTGCGTTGTGATTCTAAGGCTATAGGGCGTGCTTATTTCCCTAACTCTTTGAAACTACCAAAGGGTCTTGTTTACAAATCCTCTAGTGATTTATAGACGCCTACTCTACGGTTGTCCTTGAATACTTTATCCTACAATTACCTAGATAATTATATTCTAAAGTTCACAAAGAAATTTCAAGCATTAAGTACACAACGAATAATCTAGCGCACTCTAGATCATTAGTCAACTAAGATAAGTATCAACCAATCAATATTCAATAATTAAGTTTCATATTCCCTAAGCAAACACACAAATAAATTAGCCGGACATGGAGAACATGCAAGCATACACACAAATAATCAAAGACATAATTAAATTAATGAAGTAAATACTTATCTTGATGTATAATAGGGTTTAGAACCCTAAAATACTGCACAAGAAAGCCTTGGTTCGGTTTTAGGTTTTTACTCCAAAAGACTACACACAAAAACTGAAAAATTCGGATTCTATATATAAGATTACATCTGCGACGGCGTCACCTTATGTTTTGTGACGCCGTCGTGTCGCCGTCATTAGGGTTTCGTCTTGGCCACGTAAACCTTTCGACGGCGTCACCTTATGACTGTGACGCCGTCCCCTTCAGCTCTGACGCCGTCTTGGCTGCATCTAGGCCGTCTGAGTAGCGACGGCCTATTCCTTTAGAACCTGACGTCGTCCCTTGAAAACATGCAATTTTTCCTCTGAGCCGTCGCAAAATTCCTTCCCGACGGCGTCGCAGATATGCAGTGACGCCGTCGCCTTATGTTTCAGCAGCTTTGAGTGTCTCGATTCTGACTTTGGCCATTTTCTTCATATATTCGCGCCTTTTCGTCCAAATAAGCATCATTCCAGCATTTTGCCTTCAAGAGACCTAAAAAGTGAAAAGGAACGATATTAAGCAATAACGGATACAAAAGTGATCGAATAAGGGCTTAAATGACCCCTCAAAAAGGTACCTTTTAAAACCTTATCAAATATCCCTACACTTGGTATTTGCTTGTCCTCAAGCAAATGTGCTTTTAGCCAATTAATTTATAAGTTAGGGGTCATGAAGCATCCATTCAAAACGGTCCACAACACATATAAGCCCCGCAAAAGTCATAACAAGCACGGAAATTACATACTAGCACCTCACATGGGGTGTTTGGATACTCACATCTCTCTCGGGTGTATATATGAAATATAACAAATCGGAAATGGAAGATAAACACTCATTAACCGGTCCTAGTACATAGATTACCATAGGCTTGAGAATAGATCAAACCTCCGTCGCTTTGGCGTAAGCACCTAGGAAAGACTATCAAAGAGGTCTTTTTAAAGGGTTGTAACGTTAGGCTTACGGTAGGGAAATGAAGGGTTTGGTGGGATAGGCTATTTAGTGGTGGATAGTCAAAAATCTCTATGTTGCAAGTATACGAAGAATGGCGTTGCTAAGCCAAGACTCGACACTCTAAAACTCTAGGCAACGAAAATAAACAAACATAATTTAAAAGATAGATGTGGGATGGTAGCCCGTATGGTTTTTTTTTTTTTTTTTTTTTTTTTTTTTTTTATATATATTTTTTTTTTTAATTTTTTTTCGGAATTTTTTTTTTTTTTTTTTTTTTTTTTTTTTTTTTTTTTTTTTTTTTTTTCATACACTTTTACTCTACCATCCTCTACGGTACATCAAAATGATAGGGATTTATAGACACATCCCTACACTTGAGTTTTTATTACTCTAACACTAATTTGACCCGAATTGAAAAGATCAAAACACTTGGAGTACATTATTATGCAAACAAAGGGAATTTGAGTTTAACGTTCTCTTTCCTATGTTTCATAAACTTTAACTTTTCCCATGAATCCCAATCATCCCAAAACTGTATACAAAGGATATGACTCGACTTAGCAACTCATGCAAGCAACCAGATAATTGAACTAAGGGTTTTGGGTGATAACATAAATTTGCACTAAAAGTGAGTGCAATGAAGGTAGGCTAAGGCGATTTGGGTGTATATTTGGGGGTGGGGTGTAAACAATGCTCTTCATTGATATTCCGGAAAAACTGAAACATCACGAGAACCGCGAAAAGGATAGGCTCTGAGGGGTTAACTAGGGGTATCGTGTACTAAAGATGAGTACAACGCAAAGGGTGTGGGGGAATTACTCAACCGATATGGAAGAAGTAATTATATTACAGGTATTAAACAAGGGTTTATCCTAATGCCTCTTATCATTTAGTTATTCCTAACTATACAAGTGTAGTCTCACTAGCGATCTCGGAATGCATCACAAAACAAGTTCTAGAATCTAATATACTACCGGTTCACACTCTAAGCATTAAAGATGAATGCTTTAATTCCTACTAATCTAAGGGCGATCCTCACATTTTGGGTGGAATTTAGGTGGTAAGGGTTTTTGTGCTAGTCATGCAACTTCCTATCCATGAGACGCTTTTGTTAAGACTAATGGCCCACTCCTATACGTCATGAAAAAATTTTAAATTTGGCTAAAATTACCCTAACCTACATTTTCTCATGGTTTATTACACAAATACACTTGGACAAAGCAAACAGTCAAGGATAAGCATAGTTTCAAAGTTCCCGTTTATTTTCCCTCCCTACACTTAAACTGAACATTGTCCCCAATGTTCCCCGAAAGTATCAAAGTTATGATAATAGAAGGTAATTAAAAACGAAAGAAACTAATACTCCCCTGATTAGCTCGGTAGGATCCGTAAAAAGTGGTGGTTAAGTCTTTTCCAAGAAGAGTTTTTGCGTGAAAGGCTCCTTCCAAACTTGTGTAACTTCTTCTTGACAAACTAAACCTGCACACTAGAAGAAAGCAAACGAAACCTTCGCGTAAAATCGGCGGTAATAATATACATAAGACTCGATTTAAACTAGGATATAATGCTTGTGGAATGGATGTTTACAGAATTTGTTTTGAAAATTAAGATCTGGAAAATTCCAAAATTTTACAAGTAGCTCAGAAAACGAGAAAAAGTAAGCTGATGTTTTTATTCCTTCCTGACGCCGTCAGGTTGCAATCCTGACGCCGTCAGGTTATCCTGACAAAAACTGGTCTGCGATTTTCTGGAAAAAATTCTGGAAAATTTGCATCTTTAAAATCTGGAAAAACTTCTGCAAAAACATCCATTATGACTCGATACAAGCATTTGACTCGAACAAACAAACATATATATCTTTTAGTTAATTGTTATTCTCATGTTCACGTTTCTTATGAAAACGTGTGTAATCCTCCCTACACTTATCCTTTATGTAAAATACCTTTATATGTAATTAAGACGAGGTTAAAAACAAAATAAAGCATTTTTACAAATTCAAACATGAGGACAAACAATTAATAAAAGATATATGACACTAACAAGCAAACAATTAAGCATGGGTTGCCTCCCACGAAGCGCTTTTCTTTATTTAAGAGTCTTGTAGCTAGACTCGTAGTCCTACTCCTACGTTGCCTCGTGCACGCTCGCGTGCTCATACCTAAGCCACTCCAACTCTCTTTCATTCTTTTTATAATCATCTCCTAATTCAAGGCATTTTTTGTAATATCGCTTAGTTTTCTCATATGGGTACCTAAGCCCATTCTGCCTATCCTTTTCACTAAGCAATGAAATAGGGGTTATTCTATTACAAACCTCAATGTCCTTATGTTTAAACCTAGGATGAGTACGTGGCATTTGGTAGACGAAATCTTCAACTTCATCGGAGAATGTAATTAGACCATCAATCATCCGTTCATTCAACTTAGTCAATTTTTTGAAAGGTTTTCCAAAAATTACTTGAGTGAGGTCCTTATCTATAAATTCTCCTAAGTCTTCTAAGACCATGAACTCTACCAAATAAGCAAAACTTCCGACAAACACGTGCAAATAAATGACTGCTTCAACAACATTGTTCCCTTGATAAGTTAACTCATTGACCTTGATTTTGTTGTATAGGTCCCTTGAGATTAAGTTTAAAGGTAAGAATGAATTCAAATAAGCATCGAACCCTTCTAGTCCTATTTTGCAAGGGAATTGCATATTAAAGGGGCCATCTTTCTCAATCCTACACCTAGGGTCAAAACATTGGGATGGGTCTTCCTTAATTTCAGAACTAGCTTCATTAATGACCTCCCCGCCATCAAGTGCTTCATCATAATTAAATTCCTCATCAGAATCTGAGTAATAGAAAGGACTTTGTTGTTGCCAATTTATCTCATTATGCTCTAGGTGATTACCAAAATGGTGAGTGGGTGAAGGGTTTTGTGGGATTGCGTTCTCAATCTCGGGATTGGGAACGGGTAGAGTAAAGAACCTTCGATGGAAAATACGGATCATGGTTAATGATGGTTTTTTTTTTTTTTTTTTTTTTTTTTTTTTTTTTTTTTTTTTTTTTTTTTTACGAACGAGGGTCACGAAGAAGGGGGATAGATTAAGAGAAAGCTAAAAAATGAGAAAAAAAATTTACTTGACAGGAATCAAGCAAAGAAACCTAAACGAGGTGGACTACTAACTAGCTATTCTATTCCCCGGCAGCGGCGCCAAAAACTTGATAACGCTACACGCGTCGTTCGGGGTCAAGGAAACTTCCTTTTCTTCGAGCAAGTTTTATAACACCCTAGGCAGTGAACCTAATCGTTGTAGTGTAGTAATTAGGGTAAGCCACGGGTATTGATATCGTTCTATAGGGGAATAGGAATGCTAGTGAGAAGTTACTACGCTAAGGTTGAGGTTGAGGAAGATTATTTTTTATCTTTTTATGTTTTTTAGAAAATGAAAAGGTACGAATTTCGGGTATTGGATTTGGGGGGTTGGTATTGCTACCGATTACTCTACTATTATCTAATTATCTAAGCTAAGGTTGTGATAGTCTATGTCTAATTGATGTGTACTCGTATGATAGTTTAAAGATGTGTTTACTTAGGTTTTACTACTCCTTAATTATCTCCTATTGATGGTTGATTTGTCACGTCCTTATTCCTAGTTGCGTTGTGATTCTAAGGCTATAGGGCGTGCTTATTTCCCTAACTCTTTGAAACTACCAAAGGGTCTTGTTTACAAATCCTCTAGTGATTTATAGACGCCTACTCTACGGTTGTCCTTGAATACTTTATCCTACAATTACCTAGATAATTATATTCTAAAGTTCACAAAGAAATTTCAAGCATTAAGTACACAACGAATAATCTAGCGCACTCTAGATCATTAGTCAACTAAGATAAGTATCAACCAATCAATATTCAATAATTAAGTTTCATATTCCCTAAGCAAACACACAAATAAATTAGCCGGACATGGAGAACATGCAAGCATACACACAAATAATCAAAGACATAATTAAATTAATGAAGTAAATACTTATCTTGATGTATAATAGGGTTTAGAACCCTAAAATACTGCACAAGAAAGCCTTGGTTCGGTTTTAGGTTTTTACTCCAAAAGACTACACACAAAAACTGAAAAATTCGGATTCTATATATAAGATTACATCTGCGACGGCGTCACCTTATGTTTTGTGACGCCGTCGTGTCGCCGTCATTAGGGTTTCGTCTTGGCCACGTAAACCTTTCGACGGCGTCACCTTATGACTGTGACGCCGTCCCCTTCAGCTCTGACGCCGTCTTGGCTGCATCTAGGCCGTCTGAGTAGCGACGGCCTATTCCTTTAGAACCTGACGTCGTCCCTTGAAAACATGCAATTTTTCCTCTGAGCCGTCGCAAAATTCCTTCCCGACGGCGTCGCAGATATGCAGTGACGCCGTCGCCTTATGTTTCAGCAGCTTTGAGTGTCTCGATTCTGACTTTGGCCATTTTCTTCATATATTCGCGCCTTTTCGTCCAAATAAGCATCATTCCAGCATTTTGCCTTCAAGAGACCTAAAAAGTGAAAAGGAACGATATTAAGCAATAACGGATACAAAAGTGATCGAATAAGGGCTTAAATGACCCCTCAAAAAGGTACCTTTTAAAACCTTATCAGAACGTTAAATTTAAATTCCCTTTATTTGCATAATAATGTACCCCAAGTGTTTTGATCTTTTCAATTCGGGTCAAATTAGTGTTAGAGTAATAAAAACTCAAGTGTAGGGATGTGTGTAACACCCCCAAATCTCGGTACAGCGGAAGACTTAATCAAGTTTTCGGGACGTTACTATTGGATTGGTATCGCACACAAGTATAGCAAAAGATAGTCATTTAACATTCAAAACCAATTCCAAATTTAAGTATTCAAAACCTTTAATCCAAAAGTATGAACATTAGGCCCAAAACATGATTTGATAAAATAGGTCCCCAAAGTTTATCAGAGTCAGAAATGATCCTTGAACCCGCCTTCTTGCCAAGCTTCCACCGATCACGTATTCCATACATCTCTCAAATTCCTGAGAAATCATGCTAAAAGGGCAGCTTACGCTGGTGAGTTCATAGGTTTAAGTTCAACAAAATCATAGTGGACCAGTAAGAGTTGATTTGCTATGCAAGACCTAGATAGGATAATACCGTTTACACACAAGATCCTACCCAGATCACCAACCATATAATCACTTACTCGGGCCCCGCGACTCTAGTCCAGCACTGTCGTGGCAACCTCTAGAACAGTTGCCAACCCCGGGCTAGGTCGAGATAGAAGTCAATTCTTAGTTAGGCACGGTTAAACCTAGACTAAGGCAACAACTATCGCACATCTATCTACTCAGTCAAGCATATAAGCAAATCCAAATAGTTTTAACGGTCCAAAAACAGTAGCATGATTCTCACCCCAAAATAGTTCAAAACGTAGTTAAAACGTATATAAAAGTGGGGCTATGAAACTCACCTTTGCCACAGCAATGCACGAATAAATACTAGCAGAAGATAATAGGTAATCACGGCACAACAATGCACTATTCACTATTGACACGACTGGCATCTAAAGTTAATCTCCATGGCATCCAAAAGATTGTACGACGAGTACAATAGAATAGTTGTGATGCAACCTAATGCGTATACGATATTCTTAGAATACAGCTCATACGATAAACAAATCAATAAAAGTAATGTGTTGTAGTTTTCGTGGATCATTCATGTCGTTACTTTCAAAAGTCCATTATCGTTCCCAAAAGTTCATAATTAATATCTCAAAAGTTCAGTTTTAACGTTTCGTGTGGTGGTAAGAAACATAGACGCGATGCACAACTCACGCCAAAAAGAAGAGAAGACATCGACCAAATCAAGACATACCGACCATAACTTACGCCCTAAAGGAAAAGATATTGACATAGTCAAGGAATACTTGACAATACTCAAGCTAGTCAAAGACTAGGAAAATTACGACAACTATTTATGTTAACATAAATAGGTTAATTGATAAGTTTCGGCAATTTACCCAACAATTCCCAACGTACGTGTTCAATAATAAAAGACAAGTTTCCATTTATCGCTCCATAAATAAAGGTATCTCAATCGTTATTTATAATCATACAAGTGTACCCAAAATTACTTCATATAAGGTGTAGTAAATAGTGTTCTATAAATGACACGTTCGTTTATTCCAATGTTTCCAAACCAATACGACTTCAATAAGTTATATTATCAAAATAATATTTCCATCAAGTTTATAAAAGCTAGCATGTGTAATAAAACACGAGTTACCATCGTTTTTATCAAGGGTTTATAATAAATTAAACCATATCTGTCCAATATACATATAGTTATATAATCCAATAGCAGCTTAATGGTGAAAACAGAATATTCAGCTTTATCACAAAAACAATTATACTAACTCATTTAAACAAGAACGTTTAATAGAGTACGACATACTAAGCATTATAACCGTTATCAACAAGTTTATAAAAGATACTTTATATTTATAAAACGCAAGTTATTATCGTAGATAATATGGGTTTTTAACTAAACAAAACCGTATTTGTTGACAATTTATATATCAAAACATTTTGTCATTAGTTAATATGAGGAATAGAACATTTAGACCCATATAAGTCAAAACGTTTAACCACCATGTAATTCAATACCAATATAACTCGCATAATAAACGTTATTCCAAATTTATATTCTTATAACGTATACAAAATATCGATATCAATTACTAAATACGTAGCTAAGTTCCTTTACTATTACCACACCATTTTATAAGCACTTACTAAGTCAAGCCCAATATCATGTATCACGATAATTCTATCCTGTTTTAGTCATACAATTTGATTTGTTACCAAATCACGTCGTAAGCACATATATGTATACATATATATTTAGTTAACTCATAGTCGTAATACAAGTTTAGCCGTTTACATTTATCATTTTCATCCCATTAGTAATCGATAAATCATAATTAACTCATCACATATTTCCCATTTAGTCCATTATCCATATCGGCACCAACTTACTTGCATCAATATTCTAGTTATCAACGCTTTATGTCTTATAAATACTTATCGCGTCTAAATGAATTAAACCCGTAACCAAGTTTTACTTATACCATATAACCAATTATTCCCGTCAACGATTTACCAACTTAAACGAAATTCCATGAGCACCCCCTTTGCCTACTAGTTGATTCGAACTTAAATAAGAAACTTGACACATCTTCTTAGTTATTTAGATGAAATCAAAACCCACGTTAGATTAAAATAAGACTTGAGACAAGACAATAACAAATTTTGGTCAATTAACAGTTCACGCTCTAAAACTCAAACCCATATTACGTTTTTATTAATTTGTTTCAATCCTTAACTTGTTTTTGTATCCCTTATACTTTCGAGGTCAAAATGACAAACAACCAAATGAGTGGACCCGACTCCACTTCTGATCCGTTACCATGGCTGACCCGTCACCATGGCTGGCCCGTGACTCGACTGAGTCAACCACTGAGTTTGACTCGCACGACTGAGTTGACTCGGTATTAAACAATAATTACAACACTATTACTATCTTGAGACCAAGAAACCCGAATATCAAGCCAAAATCATGACCACCATAACAAATCCGAGGTTAACTCGCTATCAACACCCTTATCATAACTTCGAACCCAAGTACAAATCGAGTAAAACCATACTTCGTTCTTGTTTCTTACCACACGAATGTAATTCAAAGCAAAGTTTAAATCGGTTTTTAAACCGTAATATAACCCCCACATTTTCTTATTTTTATTGTTCAATCCCAACCATTTTTAACACAAATCTAATCCACGATATCAACACATAAATAATCGTTAAAACGAAATAAAAGAAAGTATGAACTGGTCGTGGGGTTACCGTGAGAAAAGAGAAGAGACGAGGGTCGTGTGGCATTCATTACGAGTACTACTCATAACCACATCCAAACTTGACCCTTGATACTCGTTTTATTTCAAAAACCCTAATAATCCGAATCTTATATTTAAGATTGGAGGCGCGTCGTTTTGTTTCGTGGCATGTGGGTTACAAAAACGTAACAACAATTGCCCGATCTATCATTTGAGAGTGGTGGTGTAATTATTGGTAGTCGCCGGAAGTTGGCCAGAAAAGATGACGGCGCCGGAACCCTAGCAAAAGGGTGGCCGGATTTTGTAGAGAGAGAGAAGAGATAAGTGTGTGTGTTTATAGAGAGAGAAAGGAGGGTGGTAAAATGAGAGAATGAGTGAGGGTGGGAGTATATATAGTCATAGGAGGGATTAAACTTGTACACTCAAAACTACAAGGATGAAAATGAAACTATCTCAAAGGACCCTAGATGAAACTTTATAAAACTTTCGATATATTCGTTTCGGGTCTTGTTTAACTTAGTAAACGAAAGATTTGCGACACGAGGGTTACGCCAATGTTCTTAAAATATTATTTCCAATAAAAACGATATAAAATACGACTCGTATCTTAATTTAAATCAAACAATCTCTCAAATCGACGTTTCTCCAATTACGACGCATCGAGAAATTTTCGAGTTGTCACAGCCTCACCTCCTTAAAGGAATCGCGTCCGCGCGATTCAATTCAAGTCATCCGTTAAAGTTTAGAAGGGGTGAGTGCAAAAGCACGATGGCTTATCTTCATGTTCTCTACGTGAATCAAGGATCTTACTGCGAGTTTCTATGAACTTCGAAGACAGAGAGGCAACTTTACTAAAGTTTTTAGGTTTCATCATCTATGCTTTCGATAGGTCAACGACGTTTAAACATCCACAGACTAGGATTTCCTTAAACGGTTAACAATTTCCTCATCGACAAGTCATTTCCTCCTATTACACACGAAATGTTGGGAACTCTCTACTGAGTCTTGATGGTAGCTCAAGGCTCTGAGCTATAGGTCTTAGTCTAGCCAGGATTTTCCAAAGGATTGATATAGCGGGGATTAAGTTTCCACGTTTACTACTCGTTTCTCATAATTTCATGGTGAATCCGTAAGCTTAATTCTAAGCTATCTCGGATGGTTCAAGAGATTTACGTTGTCTATGTCTCCAAATGGTTTGTGAGTAACTTACATATCCATCACAACTTAGAACAGTTTCCTTGGTATCTCCTTAAATAGGTTCAGAGTTGGTAGGTTGGGTATTTCCATTTCTACCTAACGCTCCGAATTTATTCTTACATCCATAGAGGATCTCTTACGGTGCCTTTGAGGTACTATAGTGATAGGTACTAAAGTAATGTAAGGTGTCTATCCCATCCTTTTCCAAACTTGATAGGCGTCCTACGTATTCCAATAGGGTTTGAATGGTTTCTCTACTTTAGCCATTAGTCTGGAGATGATACACTGCAAGCATATCCAGATCGGTTCTCTCGGCTCTAGTAAGTAATAAATGAAAATGGGTGTGTGGCGATTGCCACAATCCGTAAAGGATAGAAATAAGCATTTCCTAAAGCACACGGTTTCCTTTACGGGTGGAGTAGTCCATTTGCATAACTTAATTTTTTCGGTCACCCTTTTCCTTAAAGAGTATCGGAGTGAGTTGAAGGCTGAGGAGTAGGTGTTCTCTCACCTCCTTAAAAGAAAATAGTTGGGTCCTCTAGTGTTGCTATATTTATATGATGAGAGGCGAGCATTGTCGTCCATACTTTTCCTTTTTACTAATTCGCGGGAGGTGAATAGGTTGGTAAGACTACTAACAACCACTTAGGTAAAGGCGGAAATCTACTTCCAAGGTTTCGTCTATGGTGTAGCTTATCGTTTGGTGCGAGGTCCAAAAGGTTCGCAGGTGCTTCTCGAAGGATGAGGGAAGGATTTTATAATTGTCCTAGAGAATGTGATTCAGGTTCCTCCTTAATATTTCAAAATTTCTGCTGAGTACGGAATCTCTACTAGATGAGGAGTCTAGGAAGTTCAGAGTATGTCTCTATTAGAAAGTGTTGATTGCTTCCAGCAATCGTCGGTTGACTTAGCATGATATCTAGGTTAGAGACAAAAGTACGACTTCCTAAAAGAGAGTATTGGTTACTAACCACAGTCAGTCGATTGACTCATTGGTGCACTTAACACTTAAAGCAAAAAGGTTTCAAGGTTCAACTCCAAAATCATAATCTCCAAAAGAAGTTCAACTACCAATTGATATCCAAACCATTTCCTACATACGAGTGAACGTCAACGGCTCTAAGTAGGAATGCTAGAGAATTTCTCATCTATGGTGTGTAAGGTACCATATTGATAAAGTAGGGTAGGTATTACCATTACCGGTGGTGTGACGTACCAGACTATTATTGACAAACAATGTCGAGGGTTCAAATGTTACTAGAGTCAATCATCGATAAAACAATATCTAAGGATAATCCTTGGTGAACAACTTCACTTAAAACAAGTAGTTAGATCGTTATCGATAGGGGTTCCTACATAGAGGATAAGGTACGACATCAACAGTACGTAAGGTACTACCTTAACTGAAAGCCGTTGGCGAAGCAACGTCGACCACAATATTATCAGTTCAGAAAATGAACAACGTCGACTAGATGAAGTCGTTAAAATCAACATCGAGTGAATGGTAAGGTTTTAGAAGTTTTCTCCACAATCGGTTCAAGACTAGGCTTGAGGTATAAGTGTCGGTAACAGGGTTACCACGAAACGAGGCTATATGCCAAATCCACGGTGTTACTACCAAAACGATGTGGAATGATAATTCCCAACAAGATTACTTATCGAAATACGGCGGAATGATAATTCCAATACGGTTACTATCGTAATGCGTCCAAATGACGTTTCAAAATCGAATACCGATTAAAGGCCGAAAGATGATTTTAACAAAGTTATCAATGAAATGGGGCCGAATAATAATTCGAGGCCAAACGATGACTTGAAGTCAAATGACGAGTTAAAACTCGAAACGAGATCAAAATCTCAAAGTCGAAAATCCCAAAAACCAAAACCCAATTCCGAATCCAAAATAGTCCAGACCAAATCCAAAACAGCTCAAAACAATTTCAAATGCTTGAATAGATCAACGAGGCTTATGTCGATAAGCAACTCGGATACAAACAGTGCCAATTGGGTCTCTCCCGACTTATGGCGAACTATGCTCAAGTGTTACTACCAAGAATTTCACAAAAACGGGGACGTATAACAATGCCAGGAGTGTTACGATTCAAAAGGTGTTACGATGCCAGTGTGTCGTGTGTGAGTGCGGGCTTTCGTGATGTTTAGCGAGTGTGAGTGTGCAAGTCCACCTTAAGTTTATCGTTCTTAAAACCAATCTCAACTAACGAAACCAATCTCAAATCCGAACAAAATTTTGTTATAACAATTCCCAGTATTTGTAAAATTCACCTCTGAGACGGACATAGGTGATCAGTCCATGTCCTGCTGTCTCTGGCTGAATATAGGTGATCAGTCTATATTCAATCGAGGTTCGATAAATTTTCATTAAGTAAGGCACAACCAGTTTATAACCAACTCTAAATATATATATTCCCATCTTCAATGTTATATGCCCAAAATGTATTCATTTCCTCATCTCAAAATATCTCGTTGTTCCATTTAGTTATTAGTGTTAGGTATCATCGTGTGTGTGTGTGGTATCGACTCGATAGGACACCATGAATGCACCCAAATAACCACAATGCGACTCATAATGACACAATGAGATGTCTAAACGATAAACTTTATAGTTTAATAAGTTTCGGAATAAATAGTTAGATCTTATCGAATTCGTCAAGTCGATAAACTCAACCATTTATTCATGTCGCTTATTATCCCAAAACCAAACACATCCTAACAAGTCATAAGGATAATTCACCCATTAATATCATTATCCTACGTACATAGCGGGCGCTTATTAGGTTCGTCAACCTAATAAGTCCGTTATCCACGTGGATCGACGCTATTAATGTTAGGTCATCCGTAACCCATGCACAACACATAAATGACATTAAATATTCATAAATGACACCCTTCGATAAACGTACCCCCGAAACATTTAACGACTCCATTATTACAAAACATTTCTATTTTCAAACGTTGGTTCCCTTCTTAAAATGTTGGATAACAAGGCGAGCTTTGTTATCGAATGCTTAGTACAAAACCATTTATCATTCATATAATCTAGTATGATTTACTAGTAGATATATATATATATATATATATATATATATATATATAGAGAAGCGTTCAAATGAGAAGACATATTTTTGTGAGAACGCGAGAAGTGATCCTAGCCATCCATTCAATCCCTCCTTTATTTTCAATCCAACGGATGAAAATTTATAATGACATGATAGTTTCACCATTTTACCGCTATAAAATAAAAAAACACACAGATGTTACAAATAAAAGTGTGAAACCATCAATTCTCTCCCCAAAATTTACAGTTATTACCACCTACTACTACTGTGTTCATCATCGACCAAAACCACCTTAGCTGCCATCGCTCACCGCATTCACCACCATTCAACGCCATCAATCACGATCTTCATCATCAAAAACAATAAATCTCATAATTAAGAGTTCTAATTTTGGAAAAATCGATGATTATAATGAAGAAGAAAGTTTTATCAGGTGCAATCAATGACGATCATTCAACCTAGAACATGAAGAAGATGAAGTATTCAAAAGTTATCAAATAGAGATACAATGTAAGTGAATTAAGTTTTTGAATAATAAATATTTTTGATTCATTTATTCAGATTAAGTTATATTTAGTGTTTATATTCTTGTTAGGAATTAATTATCTTGATGTATAATTTAGATGATTATTGAAAGGTTAATGAAGAATATGAAGATATAGATTAAAAAAAAAAAAAAGCTTATAATTTGTCGGTGGTTTGTCATTGCATACCAAGTGTTCGATGAAATGCCGTCGTAACCGATCTAGCATTTTTATAAAATTATTTTGCATATCAACACCGTCTAGATGGTATTAACAGGAAAGTGGTCATTAGTTATGTGATATAGCAAATATGAAATGATATACGTTGCTTCTGAATTTCAATAGAATAGTAGATTTGCTTATGACTCGATTTGTGTTGATGGCTTTAAATAAGGTATTGATATTTGAGAGGCTTTATATAATGTATCAAATATCTTCACATGTGAAGAAATATGGTATCAAATACCCTCACATGTGAAGAAATATGGTATCGAATATCTTCACATGTGAAGAAATTTGCATAAAACTCGTTTGTGTCGATGGTTTTAAATGAGGTATTGATATTTGAGAGGCTTTATATAATGTATCAAATACCCTCTCATGTGAAGAAATATGGCATCGAATATCTTCACATGTGAAGAAATTTTCTTAAAACTCAATTTGTGTCGGGCTTTAAATAAGGTATTGAAATTTGAGAGGCTTTAAATAAGGTATCTATAACCTCACATGTGATAAAATATGGTATCGAAGATCTTCACATGTAAAGAAATATGGTATCGAATATCTTCACATGTGAAGAAATTTGCATAAAACTCGTTTGTGTCGATGGCTTTAAATGAGGTATTGATATTTGAGAGGCTTTATATAATGTATCAAATACCCTCCCATGTGAAGAAATATGGTATCCAATATCTTCACATGTGAAGAAATATGGTATCGAATATCTTCACATGTGAAGAAATTTGCTTAAAACTCGTTTGTGTCGATGGCTTTAAATAAGGTATAATATTTGAGAGGCTTCATATAATGTATCAAATACCCTCACATGTGAAGAAATATGGTATCCAATATCTTCACATGTGAAGAAATTTGCTTAAAACGCGTTTGTGTCGATGGCTTTAAATAAGGTATTGATATTTGAGAGGCTTTATAAAATGTATCAAATACCCTCACATGTGAAGAAATATGGTATCGAATATCTTCACATGTGAAGAAATTTGATTAAAACTCAATTTGTGTCGATGGCTTTAAATAAGGTATTGATATTTGAGAGGCTTTATATAGTGTATCAAATATCCTCACATGTGAAGAAATATGGTATCGAATATCTTCACATATGAAGAAATTTTCTTAAAACTCAATGTGTCGACAATCAGTATATCTCTTTATTTGGTTCTTCAATGTTTCTTGTTTGAATTGTTGCTGTTTTCAAGTAATGTAATGTAGCTATGATATTTTGCTAACAGGGTTCAATTCTAGGTGTTGAGGTTCAACTTATCAGAAAGTCGTATAAGACGCAGCTAGTTGTCATGGATGAAAAGGGGGAGACGGAAAGTGTAGGCAAACCCAAAGATGGTGGATTTCTCAAGCCTAATATATTTACATTGACTATACCACAGGTTAGTTCCATGTTTTGCAATTACGTCTCATGGAGTATGATTTTCTTCATGTTTGTTGAGTGTAGTTTGACTATAGCGTAACCTTTGTCCAGGTTGATGGCAGTTCAAATTTTTCAGTCAAAGTTAAATGGTCACAGAAAATATCTTATAAAGACGGTGAATTTACGTTGGATATTCCTTTCAGTTTCCCAGAGTATGTTACTCCTGCTGGAAAGAAGCTATCGAAAAAGGAAAATATAGAGTTGAACGTCAATGTTGGATTGGGCACAGAGGTTGTGTGTAGGTCAGCAAGTCATCCTTTGAAGGTATAACTTGGACCGCTCTTCCCTTTTCACATGAATATTGAAAACTTTGTAATATATAACTAAAAAACGTTGATCCATTGCAGGAGCAAAAGCGGGTAGTTGAGAAATTGGCTTTCTTGTATGAAGCGGAAGTTGTTGCGTGGTCAAGTACTAAATTTGTGTTTACATATGCGGTAAGATTATATTATGTTGACTGAACGTGTATTTTGATATAAGTTGTATCAAGTGAAATATGAATCATACTAGTTTACTGGATAGTGATTGTATCTCTTCGGAACATGCTGTGGTTGAGCTTATAAAATCATGTACCGTGTTTCAGGTTCCTCATAGCAATGCATTTGGTGGAGTCATTTTGCAGTCTCCGTCGTCACTCAGTATTGACCAAAGTGAGATTTTTTCTTTGTACTTATTCCCATGGCCTGATCTCAGCAAAAAGGTTGGTTTTGAATCTGTATGCTTCTCTTGTGTGTACGATGAAATGATGCTTGAACAGAGCAGTAGTTTCGTTACGATGCTAATTCTTGTTATTCATATAAAAGGTGATCAGGAAGGAAGTGCTTTTTGTTGTTGATATAAGTGGAAGCGTGAAGGGGAGGACAATTGAAGCTACAAAAAGTGTTGTTGTTGCAGCAATGTCAAAGCTGGATCAAGGGGACTCATTCAATTTCATGGCTTTTAATGACCACACTTGCTTATATTCATCAACTCTTGAGGTTGGCTACAAATGAAGCTCTTCAAAAAGCAACCGACTGGATTGGCATGAATTTTATTGCTGGTGGTGGCACGAACATGTTGGCTGCTCTTAATCAGGTTATTTCCTTTTTTTCAGTTACAAAGTGTTAAGATGTTCCATGACACCTGACAACAAACCAATATGGACACATCTGGTAGCAAAATATATGTGGTCCTCTAAAACGACTTTTAGGCTATAACTTTAGGAGATGAGACCGAATTACATATGTTCAATGGATCTCAATGTCAATATGCCATCTATTTATGTATCAAATGAATGTGTTTCAGTTTATTCATTGAGATTTTATGGTTTTCTAGTCCATAGAGATGCTATCTGGGAGCAAGAAATCACTTCCAATAATATTTTTTATAACCAATGGGGCCATTGAAGATGAAAGACAAATTTGTGAGGTTATGAAAAAGCAACTAAGAAGCCAAGGATCAGAGCTTTGTCCACGCATTTGCACGTTTGGTATAGGTAATAATTTATACACCAAGTTCCTACTATTTCTTACTCTTGCATCTTGCAATCTTCATGACACGTATTTTATGTTTTCCATATTTCCTTTGTGACCGAAACCCTCACTTCCCTTCTTCGAAATGGAAAATACAAATTATGGATTAAATACTGAAATCTTTTTTTATTAGGTAGGACTTAAACTTGAATTTCAGTGGGCATGCTAATTGATTTTGATTTTTTTAATCAATGTTGTTATAATTTGAATGTTAACATGATTTATTTACTCAATATAGCATTAGTAGAGCCTCAAGTTAACCTAGAGCTTGTGATATTAAGGGATTTTGATAAATAGACATATCATTTATGTGCTCGTGTAAATATATAAAAGGTACATGTTAGGACTTAGGGTCATGAAGGAAATGCCCAAAAGCAGTTTCTTAAAGTGTTTAGACAATGAATGTATGCAGGTTGTGCTCTTTAGTGATCTATGGAGTTCTTTATTTTTAATATATGTATACATGGTGCTATAAAGATTTCTGGAACATTGATAATAAATATCCAGTATTGTAATGTTGTAGTTACACTATGTACACTATGTCATGGTAGCAGGATCTAGACCTTTGTTCAGCGTGTGCACTCTTTTCTTGCAAATGTTTGTTATATATTATCTTGATTGTTATTCACCGTATTTTTTGGTTCTTACAGCTCTTTTTTTTTGTTATGGAATTGAATTTGGTTCTTTTAGGCTAATTAAAAAGCTAAATGAAATTTGTATTACATCCAGGGCCTCAGAATGGTTTTGAGCTAAGAGGAGCAGTTGGGGTTGATCCTGATATTTCTTCAGGCGAAGAGACCAAAGAAACGAGTGCTGAGAAAGATCTTGAAGTGAATGGATCAGGTGTCGCCACCAGTGTTACTTATCTCAGATCAATGACCTCCTGATAAATCAAATAGGAGCAATTGGGACTGAAGTTGATGCATCAATAGCTGAAGATATTGAAGAGATGAGTGCTGGAAATGATTATGAAAGGGAAGAGAGTGCTGAGAAGGATCATGATGTGAACGGATCAGGTGTTTCCAGTAGTGCTACTTTATCTCAAGTCAATGACCTTCTGATAAATCAAGTAGGAGCATAGGTGAAGATATTAATGAGACGAATGCTGGAAAAGATTATGAAGTGAACATATCAGTTGCTGCCAATGACGTTGCTATACCTCACAGTGATGACATCATGATAAATCATATAGGAGCAGCTGGGATTGAGTTTAATAAGACAACAGATGCCGAGATAAAATAAATGCCTGAAGTTCTTGCAATGGAAAAGTTCCTGGAATTATCTTGAAATGAACATATCAATTTCCAACAATGATGTAGCTCTATCTCAGAGCAATGGCCTCTTCATCGCTATTTCTTCTTCATCTACAATCTCAGAGGACCAATATTCAGGTTATTTCTTTACTAATTATAGCTATATATTGTTTATTGATTGATTACTAGATTTCTATGTTATTAATGTGAAGTCATGGTTAGACTTGAGAGGTACTAAGAATGATTCCTGGATAGTTTGAGTTTATGTTGTCTAAGAACAAAGAAATCCAGATTATTATGAGGTTTAATGCCATTGTTTTTTCTAATTCATAAACAGATGAAAGTATTAAATAGCTAGAACTAGTCGAAATGTTAGAGAGTGGTGAAAAGCATTATGAAATGAACAGATCTTGTGCATACAAGTTGGTTTCACGTAGTAAACATTTCTTAAAAGGGCCTAAACGATGTAATTTTAATAATGCGAAATGTACTAATAGGCTAATTAAAGGTTATGTAGTGTTCGATAGGATTGATGAGTGATGAGTGTGTAAATACTCATCATTTTTGTACCATTTAAACTGCAAATTCATCTGAAAACACTCAGAAACACATCAAAATGATCAAAATATCACAAATCAGTGTTTTATGTGTTTTAAATACAAAAATATCAAAATCAGATGAAAAACATATCAAATTTGCAAAAATTGCAGTTTCAGTCCCCCAAGTTTCTAAAATTGTCAAAAATAGTCCCTGAGTCATAATTTCAAAAGAAAAGTCACCAAAGGTCCTTTTTAAATCATAAGTTGTCAAATTTAGTCCTTTGGTGAAAAATATCAAAAGTTTGAGAAAATTACAAAAATGGTCCTTCAAGTTTGAAATTTGGCAGAAATGGCCCCTGGAAAATGTGAAAATGGCAACATTGGTCCCTGTACTTTTGGAGCTTGTCATTTTCAGTCCTTGGAGAAACTTTTCAGAATTGGCAGATTGGGTCCTTTGATTTTCAGATTTGCACATTTGGTCCTTGTTAATTATTAAACCTTAAACCCTTTTTGGCCTGCCATTTGCTTTGTGACCTCCCTGTCATATTGCATTTTGAACCCCCTGGTGCTATATCTGGTCAAACCACAGGTCAAACAATCACCCCCTTGGCGCCAATTTGTTTTCTTCCCCACTTGCCCCTGCCATGCCTGCATACACACAACCTCCCATTCCCTTATCTCTTCCATGTCTCCCCCCTCCTCCACACAACTCCAAACTTCATTTAATGCATACTCCTTCCTCACACTCAAGCCACAGCTGTCAAATAACAATTTCCCGCCAAAATCACTCAATGGCCAAGATCAAATTTAAGACATCCAAGGGTCTTAAATAATGGTGGGATTTGTAGAGAGAGAGTGAAGAAGTCAAGTGG
The DNA here is from genome assembly GCA_019973895.1 of Chrysanthemum seticuspe. Taxonomy (NCBI): domain Eukaryota; kingdom Viridiplantae; phylum Streptophyta; class Magnoliopsida; order Asterales; family Asteraceae; genus Chrysanthemum; species Chrysanthemum seticuspe. Next base: position 111,716,158 of record BPTQ01000004.1, read on the forward strand.
AGCTATAAAAGAGAAGAGAGAAGCAGTTTCAAAGAAGCAGTTAGTTTTTTAGTTAGTTAGTTTTAGTTTTAGTCCAATCTCTTAGGCATTAGAGAGATTTTGGCCTTTTAATTTCTGTCATTTACTGTTTTAATAGTCTAGTTTCTTTTCATTGTAATCTTAATGTACTTGTAATGTCACTTTATTAATCAAGTTCTCTTTAATTAATCCATTGTCAAATCAAGTTTTATGCAATCTAGTTCTAATCATTCAAAAAGCTGTTTTTACTGTTGGTATAAGCTCATATAAGCTTTACTAAGCTTATATGAGTCTCTTGGTATCTTAATTGTTCTCAAATTTCAGTTTTTAGTAAAAGTCAACAGAAGTCAAACTTAGTCAAAATCAAAAGTCAAAATGGATTTTAGCTTAATCTCAGTTCTCAGTTGTTAATGGTGCTTTATAATCTGTTCTTGGTTTATTAAATTCAGTTTTTACATAGTTTTCATAGTTAAAATGCAATTTGTTCATGCTTAAGGGTTGTTTGGATTAAGGCTTTAGACTGCTATAGAGGTTTGTTTAGTGGAGTAATTCTGTTGCCTCAGGCTTGGTATTGATCATTGAACTCATGTCTGTCACCATTTTGCACCATCTTCATTATTAGTCAAAATTGCAAGTGTTCTCTCCTAAAGTTCTCTACTGTTGGAATCTGTTATTGTTATCAAGCACCTAGGTCTAGGATCAGATAAAGTAGCTTGTTTTAGTCTCATTTCAATCTATTTCATCTTTATCAGTCTTTCATTTGCATTTTAATCTCAAGAAAGTCAAAACTAGCATCTATTTTAAAAGTCAAATTTCTGTCAAAAACCAGTTTTCTAAGCAGCTTGCAGCAACTTCATTGTGGTCATTACAGTTTGTTATGCTCTCATATTTGTTCCATTTTGTAGTTTTCCAGGTAGACTTTAGATCCACATTTTTACTTTTCTCATCAGCTTCTTGAATAAGCAGTTAGATAAGCTCAAACATTGGTCCCTGTCCACTGTATCTGCACATCAGCAGCCTGTCATTGTTTTGCATTTTTGTTTTGCTCTGTAACTGCTTTATTACTTCTCCTTATTAGCTGAAAATTTGGTCACATGTTCTCTGGTAGGTGGTGTTGAGATTCCCACTTCTGGTTTCCATGTTAGCTTTTTAGATAAGCTGCTAGAATAGCTTATAGTTAGGGCCTGTTTGCTTATTGCTTAGTGGTGCAGTTTGCTTAATTCTTAGGTACAATGCTATTTAGGTGTTAGGAGCAGTTGCAATAAGTTTCATTAGAGTATTTTTAGTATAGTTTAGGCCCTGTATCAGTTTGGTGCATATTCATGCTTATTTGCTTATTTTAAAAGTGCTTATTCCATTGCATTTACACTACAGCTTCAGATTCTCCCACATAAACCCTTGTTTTCTTATTTTTTACAGCTTTAGGATTACATTTTAGAATTTCCCTGCAATTTTCATAATTTTTGGTTACTGTTTGGTATTTTTCTTGAATAAAAATAGTTTTAAATCATTTTTAATTAGCTTTAATTGCAATTAATTGAGAAAAAGTTCCAAAAAATAATTTTTCAATTTTAATAGTTTAAGATAAATATAAAAAGCATAAAAAATATTTTTCCTTATTTTTCTCCTTTTATTTAGTATTTTTCATAATTTTTATTAGATTTAAATAGATTTTAATTCATAGAAAATAAGAATTTAATCAGAAAAATATAAAAATAGTTTTGAAAATTCTAGTTTGATATTTTAGACTTTTCCATTTCATAATTTTATTTTTCTGGCTTTGTTTCCTAATTTCTTGTATTTTAGGTAATTATTAAATAGTTTAAATTAGTTTTTAATTAATAATAATTACATAAATAGTTGTAAAATTAAATTTCTTTTTCTATAAATTTTCTCATATCATTAGGTTTGTAAAAATGTATTTTTCATATTTTTAGGATCTATATTGTATAAGTCTCACTTTTTATTTAGTACGTTTACGTAATTTTTATTTAAACGTAAGTTTTACGTTTTAGGTTTTAAACGTTCATCACTTTAAAAATAGTGATAGCGTTTATTTAATATCTTTTATCTTTTTAATTTTCTTAATTTGCATTTAAGTCGCTTTTATTTATTTCCTTTTTCAGTAGTGTAATATTCAATCTAATCCTTTCTGATCGCTATCATTAGTGATCATTCTATCGTCTGAATCAGTGTTGTACACACCATTGAGTCTCCGTGGGACTTAACGACCCGGGAATCCCCTATATTCTCTGATCTTCATTTGCATTTGTGTCTGAGCAGTTTTAAGTCTTGTTTGACTTGACTGTTTTGCGCAGATCAAAATTTTGGCGCCGCTGCCGGGGAGGCTTTAGCGTGTGTTGAACCTTTTTCAGATCCATTCTTGTGCATATTCCATCTTTTGTAAAAAGTTTTTTGTAAAGTTTTCAAAAATCTCAAAAAGTTCATTAACACTTTTCCTAAAGTGTTAAAAACGCCAAAAATATTTTCATTCTTTGTTTTTATCATCATGTTTTTCAAAAACATCAAAAATATTCCTCTTTACCCTCTCACCTGTTTGATTCTTCATTTCTTACCCTCTGATAACCTTTGATTCTTTCTATGTCTTATCCTCACCCTCTTGATTGTCAATGGTGTGGTGGTCCTTATAATGGTGGCAATTGCCCCAGTTGTAGCATGGTGGGATCAGGAAACGGGTCTGTCTATAACCAAGATCCCTATTCCTACCATAACACGAATGATTCATTCCATCAGCTACCATACTGTGATGCTCAGCAGTTTTACTGTTGTGAGTGTTGTGGTGGTTCACATTCCAGTTCTGATTGTCAATCAGGAAACACGCTTGTCTATGAGCAGGTTCCTGATACCAATTATGACTACAACACATACCACTCACAGCCACATCAGTTTTACTGTTGTGAGAATTGTGGAGGTCCTCACGATAATCTTCAATGTCAACCGTGGAATCAAAATTACTATACTTCCGGTTTTGACAATTTCCAACCTCCACAGCATCATGCGGCTCAAACTCCACCTGAGCCGTTGTCTCATGAAATCTCCCATGATCTTGAAACCGCACTGAAATCACTTAAAGATATGATGCAAAACTTCAAGGATCAAGTGAGTAATGAAAAGACCATAGGAGAATTGCTAGCCGAAGAACGAGAAGAACGAGAGGCTCGCAAGTCTAGGGAAGAATCATTAATCCTAGAGCAAGCAGCTCTACGACGTTCCCAATTTCTCAAGGCAGCACTTTATGACGATGACGAGGAGAGTTTTTATCCTTTTAGAAATAATATTTCTCAACCCCCTCAGTCAGTTGATATTCCAGCAGTTGAGATTCCATCTCAAACAACTGCTGTCACACCCGAGGCTCCCACTCACTCTCTTATCATGGGGGACGAGCATCTCAGCACTATTCCGGAAATGGAATCGTCTAGTGTTGAGGACCTTATCCCGATCCCAAGTGAGTCTGAGGGAATTCTTGCCCATGAGTGTGATGTGTTTTCTCCTCTTTCAAATGATCTTGTTGAGACTTTCTCAGAATTTGACAGTGATTATAGTGATGCCGATTCTTTGTATTCTAAAAACATAGAATTTATTGATGCATCATTTCCACATTCCGAGATCGTCAACGTAGAAGAGGATGTTGACCATGTTGTTTCCACAACAGTTACTACGACTATCACTAATCCCTTATTCGAATTCGATTCTGAATTTACTCTAAATTCAGTTAATCCAATCTTTGATAGTGATGAGTCCGACACGGAGACTATAATGGACGAGGTGCATATTTATAGCCCACGAAGTACCGCACATGTCCCACCTCCGTATATTCTTCATGAGGAGTTCGCCGGTGAACTCTCTCATATCATATCTCCGCGGGAGTATGATTGCTTGGATGGCAAAGATCATGATCGGGGGGAGAGAATCTCAATTTGCATAGTTATGACAAATTTTCCCACCCTCCCCACCGAGATGCCTTCCACCCCTAAGAGCTCTACCAATAAAATCCAAACAAGTGCAACTGCACTTAATCCCGAGGAAGAAGATCTAGTCATGATTGTTATCATGATTTTCTTTCTTTTCTTCACCTACTCGGTGACTTCCTCTCTTCTTCACTCCTTCGGGAGTGAGGACACTATCTTTGACCCAGGCATTTTCATTTATCATCTGTGAGCCGGGTCTGTTTCTCTTTATCTCATCGGTGTGGAACTTTCACGTGCTTCAAGTGTTTGTCCAAACATCTTGAATGAAAGTCCGATGGAGATTGTATCTTCCACTTGCTTCCCCATGAACTAATGAATGCGGGGTCGAGTCAAGCTAGCGACTCGGAAACCAAAAACAGTAGCACACACCATATGGGTTTTCACCCATATTTCTGTCTTCTTACCCTCTTTCTACCACCCTAGTGTGGGGGGGTTGCCCACATGTTAAAAAAAAAAAAAAAAAAAAAAAAAAAAAAAAAAAAAAATCTTCTTTCTAAATAATGGCCGTAATATCTCCCTTTTACGTTCTTTGTTTCGGCATAACCGCCGGTACTTTGAATATCGAGGGCGATATTCATTTCTAAGTGTGGGGGGGAATTCTCACGAATTTCATATATTATCTACCCAATTCCCCCGTTTTTGGCCAAAAATTTTTTTTTGGAGTAAGTGTTTTACACTTACTCATTTGGTTATCAGTCCGCCATGTTTGATAGACAAAAGGATTGGCTAATCCAGGAGCAAACGGCTCTTGGTAAAGATATATCAAATCCGTTTATATGGCTTGCAATTTGCCCAAAATTGTATGGTACTCAACTCACCATATCCTAAAAAGTGAAGAGTTGGCTAGCCCGCAAGATTATGGCTTGTGGTAAAGGCAGTGGAAAATCCATAATTGGTATTCAGCTCACCAAAGATAATTCTGATAATTTATCTAAGAGTTGGCTAGTCCAGAAGGGTACGGCTTCTGGTAAAGACAAATCAAATCCGTTGAAAGCTGGTGGTTTGCTCAAAATCACATGGTTATCAGTGTACCATGGTTCTTACTTGAACTGAAACATTTGGCTACTCCAGAAGTAATGGCTTTTGGTAAAGAGTTTAAAATCCATTATGTTTTCTCAAATCATTGCTAGGGACTAGCAATATCTCAGTGTGGGGGATTGATGAGTGTGTAAATACTCATCATTTTTGTACCATTTAAACTGCAAATTCATCTGAAAACACTCAGAAACACATCAAAATGATCAAAATATCACAAATCAGTGTTTTATGTGTTTTAAATACAAAAATATCAAAATCAGATGAAAAACATATCAAATTTGCAAAAATTGCAGTTTCAGTCCCCCAAGTTTCTAAAATTGTCAAAAATAGTCCCTGAGTCAAAATTTCAAAAGAAAAGTCACCAAAGGTCCTTTTTAAATCATAAGTTGTCAAATTTAGTCCTTTGGTGAAAAATATCAAAAGTTTGAGAAAATTACAAAAATGGTCCTTCAAGTTTGAAATTTGGCAGAAATGGCCCCTGGAAAATGTGAAAATGGCAACATTGGTCCCTGTACTTTTGGAGCTTGTCATTTTCAGTCCTTGGAGAAACTTTTCAGAATTGGCAGATTGGGTCCTTTGATTTTCAGATTTGCACATTTGGTCCTTGTTAATTATTAAACCTTAAACCCTTTTTGGCCTGCCATTTGCTTTGTGACCTCCCTGTCATATTGCATTTTGAACCCCCTGGTGCTATATCTGGTCAAACCACAGGTCAAACAATCACCCCCTTGGCGCCAATTTGTTTTCTTCCCCACTTGCCCCTGCCATGCCTGCATACACACAACCTCCCATTCCCTTATCTCTTCCATGTCTCCCCCCTCCTCCACACAACTCCAAACTTCATTTAATGCATACTCCTTCCTCACACTCAAGCCACAGCTGTCAAATAACAATTTCCCGCCAAAATCACTCAATGGCCAAGATCAAATTTAAGACATCCAAGGGTCTTAAATAATGGTGGGATTTGTAGAGAGAGAGTGAAGAAGTCAAGTGGAGCTATAAAAGAGAAGAGAGAAGCAGTTTCAAAGAAGCAGTTAGTTTTTTAGTTAGTTAGTTTTAGTTTTAGTCCAATCTCTTAGGCATTAGAGAGATTTTGGCCTTTTAATTTCTGTCATTTACTGTTTTAATAGTCTAGTTTCTTTTCATTGTAATCTTAATGTACTTGTAATGTCACTTTATTAATCAAGTTCTCTTTAATTAATCCATTGTCAAATCAAGTTTTATGCAATCTAGTTCTAATCATTCAAAAAGCTGTTTTTACTGTTGGTATAAGCTCATATAAGCTTTACTAAGCTTATATGAGTCTCTTGGTATCTTAATTGTTCTCAAATTTCAGTTTTTAGTAAAAGTCAACAGAAGTCAAACTTAGTCAAAATCAAAAGTCAAAATGGATTTTAGCTTAATCTCAGTTCTCAGTTGTTAATGGTGCTTTATAATCTGTTCTTGGTTTATTAAATTCAGTTTTTACATAGTTTTCATAGTTAAAATGCAATTTGTTCATGCTTAAGGGTTGTTTGGATTAAGGCTTTAGACTGCTATAGAGGTTTGTTTAGTGGAGTAATTCTGTTGCCTCAGGCTTGGTATTGATCATTGAACTCATGTCTGTCACCATTTTGCACCATCTTCATTATTAGTCAAAATTGCAAGTGTTCTCTCCTAAAGTTCTCTACTGTTGGAATCTGTTATTGTTATCAAGCACCTAGGTCTAGGATCAGATAAAGTAGCTTGTTTTAGTCTCATTTCAATCTATTTCATCTTTATCAGTCTTTCATTTGCATTTTAATCTCAAGAAAGTCAAAACTAGCATCTATTTTAAAAGTCAAATTTCTGTCAAAAACCAGTTTTCTAAGCAGCTTGCAGCAACTTCATTGTGGTCATTACAGTTTGTTATGCTCTCATATTTGTTCCATTTTGTAGTTTTCCAGGTAGACTTTAGATCCACATTTTTACTTTTCTCATCAGCTTCTTGAATAAGCAGTTAGATAAGCTCAAACATTGGTCCCTGTCCACTGTATCTGCACATCAGCAGCCTGTCATTGTTTTGCATTTTTGTTTTGCTCTGTAACTGCTTTATTACTTCTCCTTATTAGCTGAAAATTTGGTCACATGTTCTCTGGTAGGTGGTGTTGAGATTCCCACTTCTGGTTTCCATGTTAGCTTTTTAGATAAGCTGCTAGAATAGCTTATAGTTAGGGCCTGTTTGCTTATTGCTTAGTGGTGCAGTTTGCTTAATTCTTAGGTACAATGCTATTTAGGTGTTAGGAGCAGTTGCAATAAGTTTCATTAGAGTATTTTTAGTATAGTTTAGGCCCTGTATCAGTTTGGTGCATATTCATGCTTATTTGCTTATTTTAAAAGTGCTTATTCCATTGCATTTACACTACAGCTTCAGATTCTCCCACATAAACCCTTGTTTTCTTATTTTTTACAGCTTTAGGATTACATTTTAGAATTTCCCTGCAATTTTCATAATTTTTGGTTACTGTTTGGTATTTTTCTTGAATAAAAATAGTTTTAAATCATTTTTAATTAGCTTTAATTGCAATTAATTGAGAAAAAGTTCCAAAAAATAATTTTTCAATTTTAATAGTTTAAGATAAATATAAAAAGCATAAAAAATATTTTTCCTTATTTTTCTCCTTTTATTTAGTATTTTTCATAATTTTTATTAGATTTAAATAGATTTTAATTCATAGAAAATAAGAATTTAATCAGAAAAATATAAAAATAGTTTTGAAAATTCTAGTTTGATATTTTAGACTTTTCCATTTCATAATTTTATTTTTCTGGCTTTGTTTCCTAATTTCTTGTATTTTAGGTAATTATTAAATAGTTTAAATTAGTTTTTAATTAATAATAATTACATAAATAGTTGTAAAATTAAATTTCTTTTTCTATAAATTTTCTCATATCATTAGGTTTGTAAAAATGTATTTTTCATATTTTTAGGATCTATATTGTATAAGTCTCACTTTTTATTTAGTACGTTTACGTAATTTTTATTTAAACGTAAGTTTTACGTTTTAGGTTTTAAACGTTCATCACTTTAAAAATAGTGATAGCGTTTATTTAATATCTTTTATCTTTTTAATTTTCTTAATTTGCATTTAAGTCGCTTTTATTTATTTCCTTTTTCAGTAGTGTAATATTCAATCTAATCCTTTCTGATCGCTATCATTAGTGATCATTCTATCGTCTGAATCAGTGTTGTACACACCATTGAGTCTCCGTGGGACTTAACGACCCGGGAATCCCCTATATTCTCTGATCTTCATTTGCATTTGTGTCTGAGCAGTTTTAAGTCTTGTTTGACTTGACTGTTTTGCGCAGATCAATGAGCTTAGGGAGTGTTTGGATGAATAGATGATTATTAGTTTAATAAGGATTAAAAAGTGTGTTTTAATGAGTTAAAAGCGTTAGGTTATGTTGGATATGTTTACATATGTTTAGGTGCTTAAATGGGGCTGAAAGGAGGGGGTTTTGGTGCTGAAATTGTGGCTAAAGAAGGTGGCTGAAATGGGGGCTGAAAGGAGGGTGTTTAGTTGATTAAATGAGGCCGAAAGGAGGGGTTTTTGGTGCTGAAATTTATGCTAAAGAAGGTGGGTTTAGCCGATGAAAGAGGGGCTGAAATGGGTGTGTTTAGGGTGCTAAAATAGGGGCTGAAATGTCTGCTTTTTGTTGTTGAAATGGGGGCTGCAACGGGTGAGTTTGGTTGCTGAAATGGGATCCGAGGTGGGTGGGTTTAGGTGAAACTTGCGAGCAACCTCACTTTAAGGTATACATAATTTGTTCATCTTTTTCTTTACTATTGCATGTATCTTCAAAGATAATTTCAATCTGTACAAATTGTTGCATATTGGTATTTGAGAATCTCTTTCGTAGTTTGGTTTAGACAATGATTGAGCTATAAAGAAAATATCTATTCAGCCATATTTATATGAGTACAAAGTTAGTTTTTTAACATATTTCAGCCATTAGTTGTTACTTAAAGTATAATGCCATGGTTATTAGTGTAAGTTGAGTCTGTACTATGCCTTGTGCTAATGTATATATTACATAAACGGCCTGAAAAAGTAGACGGCGTTCTAAACTTAAGAGAAGCGTTGTCTGGAAAAGGCGTATACAGAAAATCAAAAGATGATGACAGTGGTGTATGTTCGGTGGTAGTTGCATTGTTATTAGCTATAGTTGCCACGATAGTGAAGATATTGATAGTTGTGATAGTGATGTAGAATCTGTTTGTCAAGTTGGACATCAGGAAGATCACAATTTGTCTTAAAAGGAATTTGGTACATAAATACATAGGCTAGAGTTGCAAGCATATTGTTGTACCATTAAGGCATTGCACACATCAAGGCCATTAATTTTGGGAAAACAAACACTGGTAACAACCGTTTGTATGTTACTTCATATATCAAATGATGAACATTTGACTGAGCTAAAAAGTGTAATTTCCAATCTAAGTGCTATTCGTAACAGATGACAGGAAATAACGTAATCGCCAATGCAAGTGCTATTGAATGGCTCACATAATTGTAAAAAGCATTTATTGCCACCTCCTGTGTCTTATTGTTATTATAATCATGCCGTATTTTACTGAATAATGGTACATAAAAGTTCAATGAGATTCTCAGGTTTGTCGATCTACGATCTGCCTATCTTTTTTTATTTTTTTGTGAGGCAATCTGGTACAAGTGAGTTTTTGTATTGTACTTTAATACTAGACATATATGGTGTGTGATAGATGTAGCTGTTTTGACCTATTTAGATATTAATGGGCCGGTTTGGATTGTTAGATCTCTAATGGATAAATAGCCATATTAGAAAAAATTGCTAAGCATGAGTGAGTCAAATCAGTCAGACGGTTGAATTTTTTTGCAACTTATGGTGATAGAGATGCACCATAAGTTGTTCTTGATATCAACATATTATTAGCTAGAAATTGGAGGATGATAAATATCATAGGGAATTTCTTTGATATGAAAACACCCTGACTAGAATGTGCATAATTTTTTAACGAATTACTAATCGATTCCGTAAAGTAGTATTATCTTGGTTGAATGGCACTCTATCTGTGACAGTCTAGAACATTATTTGCCTATTTCTTGTTTAACTTAGAGAAATTTTAATATGACTGATACTTTACTAGCCTCTACTATGGACACAAATTTTGCTTTTAGGGTCAAAAATTAACACCCGTTAGGAACTTTGAAATAAAAGTAACTGTTGTTCAATGTTAGGATCAGGGGAGAATAATCAGGAATAATCAGTAGCAAAACAAATGGAGATCAGAAAAAAGTTTCTTGTATTACAAATCAAAGGATACAAGATGAGTAGTGTTGTGTACAAAATAGATAATTACAAATGGGGGGATAAGCCCTTATTTATACTAGGGCTTATTGGATTCTAGAAGATTCTAATACAAATATCTTAGATTTTCCTATAAGCTAATATCTAGCTTATTCTAGATTATTCTACCAAAGTATCTAGCTTATTTCTAGATTATTCTTAAAGTATCTAGCTTATTTCTAGATTATTCTTAGTAAATATCTTTTAGACCAAAATTACTAAACTACCCTTAGGACTAACAGTCAAACATCTAACAATCTCCACCTTGACTTTAGCTCCTAAGTAGCGCCATATTTCCAATTATCAATATTGAGCAAATCCAGACAGTGACGAAACTTGCTCAAAAGGAACCGGTTTAGTAAACACATCCGCAAGATTGTCTTTGGTGCCAATCTTCTTCACTTTGATTCTTCTTTCGGAACGAATGAAGTGATAACGAACATCAATGTGTTTAGTCCGGTCATGGTAAACTTGATCTTTAGCCAAACAGATAGCACTCATGCTATCACAAAACACGATCGCTTGATCTTGAGGGAAACCAAGATCTTCAATCAGACCTTTCAGCCAAATTCCTTCCTTAGCTGCATCCGTTAAAGCCATATACTCCGCTTCGGTAGTAGATAAAGCGACTGATGGTTGTAATGTAGCTTTCCAACTTACAACCGAACTTCCAATAGTGAATACATAGCCTGTTAAGGATCTTCTAGCATCAAGATCAGCAGCATAGTCCGAATCTGAGTATACGGCAACCAAATATTCACGTTTACCACCGTAAATAAGGCCAACATCAGATGTCCCTTTTAAATAACGAAAAATGCGTTTCACCGCATTCCAATGCTCTTTTCCAGGATGAGCCATATACCGTGACACAACACTCATTGCGTGAGCTATATCCGGCCTCGTACAAACCATAACATACATCAAACTCCCAACAGCACTAGCATAGGGTATTCGGGACATATACTCTATCTCTGCTTCGCTTTGAGGAGCACAAGCAGTGGATAAACGAAAATTGGCCGAGGAAGGAGTATTTACCGATTTTGCCGAACTCATGCCAAAACGAGAAATAATATTCTCAATGTAACTTTTCTGTGATAAGAAAAGCTTACCATGTTTTCTGTCTCGAATTATTTCCATGCCCAAAATCTTTCGAGCTGCTCCCAAATCTTTCATATCAAACTCCGTATTGAGAAGGATCTTCAACTTCTTAATCTCCTCCATATCTTTTGCCGCTACGAGCATATCATCAACGTACAAGAGTAGGTAGATAAGTGATCCCGACGGTGCCCTTTTATGATAGACACAACAGTCATAAGCACTTCTACTAAAACCATGCTTCACCATAAAGCTGTCAAATCTCTTGTACCACTGTCTCGGGGACTGTTTCAAACCATAGAGAGATTTTCGGAGCTTACAAACATAGTCTTCTTTGCCCTGAACAACGAAGCCTTCGGGTTGGCTTATATAAATTTCTTCTTCAAGGTCACCATGAAGAAATGCAGTTTTTACATCTAATTGTTCCAACTCCAAGTCATGATGTGCTACTAAGGATAGTAACACACGAATAGATGTATGACGTACCACTGGGGAGAAAATCTCATTGTAATCGATTCCCTCCTTTTGGCTAAATCCCTTCGCGACCAAACGTGCCTTGAATCGAATGTTGTCTGAGCTCGATAAACTAGGTTTCTTCTTGAAAACCCACTTACAACCAATTACTTTTCTTCCTTCAGGAAGTTTTACCAATGCCCATGTATTGTTCTTATGAAGAGATTCAATCTCTTCACTCATAGCCGCACTCCACATATCAGAATCCTTAGAAGTAATAGCTTCTTGATAAGTAGCCGGTTCAAGAGACTCTACCTCTTCCGCTACTTGCAATGCATATGCGGCATAGTCCTGAAAGCCAAAACGACTAGGAGCTTTTGCATCTCTACGAGGTCTATCAAGGGCTATAGACCTATATTGCTCATGTTCCAAATGTGCTGAATTTGGAGGATCATCTAGTGGAGTAACATCGTGGTCCGTATCTTCTGGAACTTCATGCTCCACGTCCACCTGTTTAGCAACATGCTCCACCTTTTCGGAAGCACCTTCTTCAAGCTTCGATTCAACCGAATCTTGCTTTAAGCGAAACAAGTGATCCTCGTCAAATGTCACATCTCGGCTAGAAATGACTCTTCTTTCCGATGGTGACCAAATTCGATAGCCTTTAACCCCGTCACCGTATCCCATAAAAATGCCTTTATTGGCTCTCAGATTTAACTTACCGTCACTAACATGATAATACGCGGGGCATCCAAAAACACGAAGCTTTGAATAATCTGCAGTTTTCCCAGTCCAAACTTCAATTGGAGTCTTGCAATCAATAGCGGTGGCAGGAGACCTGTTGACTAGATAGCAAGTTGTATTAAGTGCTTCAGCCCAAAAACTTCTATCTAATCCGGCATTTAACAGTAAGCACCAAGTTTTTTCTAACAGTGTCCTGTTCATTCGTTCAGCTACCCCGTTTTGTTGAGGAGTGTAACGAACAGTGTAATGCCTAGCAATTCCTTCATCTCGACAAAAGGCTTCAAATTCTCTCGAACAAAATTCCAAACCATTATCAGTACGAAGACGCTTAATCTTCCTTGCAGTTTGGTTTTCAATCAGAATCTTCCAATGCTTGAATTTCTCAAACGCCTCACTCTTGTGTTTCATCATAAACACCCACGTCATTCTTGAGAAATCATCAATGATTGAGAGAAAATACCGAGCACCACCGAGAGAAGGTACTCGTGAAGGCCCCCAACAATCAGCATGAAGATAATCGAGAGTACCTTTTGTTTGACGAGTTGCTTTCGAGAAACTAACCCGCTTTTGTTTTCCCATAACACAATGCTCACAAAACTCCAAGTTCGCAACTTTGTGGTTGTCAAGGAGTCCTCGCTTACTCAAAATGACCATGCCTTTCTCACTCATGTGACCAAGACGCATATGCCACAACTTTGTCAAATCTGAATTACTCTTCTCTGTACACGAAACAGAAGCAGAACTTGTGATTGTTTCACCTTGTAAAGTGTAAAGAGAAGAAGTACCTTTAGTTGCTTTCATAACCACCAAAGCTCCTTTTGAAACACGAAGGACACCATTCTCACTAGTGTATTTGAAACCTTTCGAGTCGAATACACCAAGCGAGATCAGATTTTTCTTGAGATCTGGAACATGACGTACATCGGTGAGCGTTCTAACAACTCCATCATGCATTATAATCTGAATTGTTCCGATTCCAACAACTTTGCATGGTGAATCATTGCCCATAAAGACATGCCCGCCATCAAACTCTTCATATGTCACGAACCAATCCCGATTGGGAATCATATGAAAAGAACAAGCAGAATCCATGATCCAAGCAAGTGGTGTACCTTTATAGTCAGCAACTGACAATACCAACTCGCGTTCCGAACCCGAGTCATCTTTAGCAACCGCGGCTACCTGGCCTTTCTCCTTGAGCTTAGGACATTGGTTCTTCCAGTGGCCTTCCTTATGGCAATAATAACACGTATCTCGAGAATTTGACCCTCGAGATCTCGACTTCGATCTATCTTTATATCTACCTTTTCCTTTGCCTCTTTCTGTTCGATGCGTGCCTCTATCCTGGCTCGTAATTGACAAGCCAACGGGTTGAGATTCCGAAATTCCTGATGCTTGATGGCGAAGCTCTCGTGAATGCAAACTGGATCGAACATCTTCCAATGTAATAGTCTCTTTACCAACAACAAAGGAATTTACAAAGTTCTCATACGAGGGAGGTAACGAAACAAGCAGAATAAGAGCAGCATCTTCATCATCAATCTTGACATCAACATTCTTCAAATCCATCAGGATGGAATTTAAAGCATCAAGATGATCTTTTAATGCCGAGCCCTCTTTCATCCGCAATGAAAACAACCGTTGCTTCAGTAACAACTTATTCGTCAACGACTTGGTCATGTAAAGCTTTTCTAGTTTCTTCCACACACCCGCAGCCGTTTCCTCATCCGCAACCTCGTAAAGAACCTCATCCGATAAAGATAGCAAAATAGTAGAATGCGCCTTTTCATCTAGTGAGTTGAATTTGGCATCGGTCATATCAGCCGGTTTAGGACCGGCTAGAGGTGCCCAAATACCTTGTTGCTTCAATAAGGCTCGAACCTTAACTCGCCACAAACTGAAGTTGCTTTTGCCATTGAACTTCTCAACAACACTAACCGATGATGATGGCTGAGAGGACATTTTTATCCAACAAGGGGTTTTCTAAAGTTTACTAATGTTCTCTAACCTCCCACGATACAAATTCTGATCTTCCACAACACAAATTCTGATCTTGATTTCTCCTACCTTCAAACCCGATCGAACAGCAAACACCAAACACCAAAATGAAGAAGAGATCCAAAATGATATCAAGATATTGAATCTTGAAAATCAACCAGAAGCTTGCTTCAAACACGATCGGTTAGCTCTGATACCAATTTGTTAGGATCAGGGGAGAATAATCAGGAATAATCAGTAGCAAAACAAATGGAGATCAGACAAAAGTTTCTTGTATTACAAATCAAAGGATACAAGATGAGTAGTGTTGTGTACAAAATAGATAATTACAAATGGGGGGATAAGCCCTTATTTATACTAGGGCTTATTGGATTCTAGAAGATTCTAATACAAATATCTTAGATTTTCCTATAAGCTAATATCTAGCTTATTCTAGATTATTCTACCAAAGTATCTAGCTTATTTCTAGATTATTCTTAAAGTATCTAGCTTATTTCTAGATTATTCTTAGTAAATATCTTTTAGACCAAAATTACTAAACTACCCTTAGGACTAACAGTCAAACATCTAACATTCAATCTATTGGGAAGGCATATCATGTAGTGCGCTTGCTCGAATTAGAGAAGGCATATCGATTGAGGATCTCTAATTGTTCTGGATCACTCGATAACGCTAACTGATCACGCTGTTTAAAACATGTAGAATCTCAATGGTTTAGCTAAGGCGTGGATATTTTTTCTAATGTACAGGTTATTATTACATCTACTATATGAAATATGTGAGTACATGTAGTTTAAAATGTATGCATCAAGGATCCACTTTGGGTTACTTCTAACTGATCAAAGCGTTTGTCGGACCTAATCTGTTAATTTGACGATCCAAAAAATGTATAGTTTTATTTTTATTTTATTCAATGTTAATCTTCAAAACTGATCAAAGCGTTTGTCGGACCTAATCTGTTAATTTGACGATCCAGAAAATGTATAGTTTTATTTTTATTTTATTCTATTTTAATCTTCAAAAGGACTGAAGAATATGAATCCAAAAATGATTTTACATGGATGTAGTAGTATCGGCGTATGTAATTCTGTAATTAAAATGTATAGTTTTATGTTTTATTCTATTTTTATTATACTTTGACATGTAGTATATATTAGTAATTAAAATGGTAGATGACTCCGATTGCAGATTTCTTGAACTGGATTAAGAATGAGGAGAAGTAGGCTGATCCCTGAACCACCATTGGAGAAAAAGAAGAAAAAGAAGTCCATTCCTGTAGTACACCAATTAGAAGATGATGTTTCCGAGAAGAAAAGGAGGCTGATTTGCACATTAGATGATTTCCCGCGGAGTTGATTCACCGCATACTTTCATTTTTTCCTGCAAAACAAGCAGCTCGTACCTGCGTCTTGTCCAAGTCATGGCTACACGCGTGGTCAACAATTCCTATTATCAGGTTTCCTTTTAAATTTATTTTGCGACAAATCAAGTACGACATGTTTATGGAGCGCAATCTACTAAGGTATGAAAACAACAACCTGCCCATTGAAACTTTTGATCTTGGAATCACAATCAGCAATCAGGCTTAGCTTATCTTGTTGGAAATTGGATCTGTTACGTGTCTTCTAAAACTTGCCTTGAGGAGCTTTCCTTACACATCTCGGTTTCGGTTGAATTCTTTACATTGCCAGGTGAGATGTTCTTTAGTGAAAGACTCAAAAACAGTAAATATAACAGCAGACGATGTCGTGTTTTTTTTATTCCCTTAGGATTTCTAGTAATTCTGTGATTAAGTGTGTTTCTCTACGTGTGCTGGACTTACAGTCCGTCTCGATAAGTGATGGGGTACTTCACAACTTACTGAATACTTGTAGCCTGCTTGAAAAGGTTAATATTTACCATGCTCTCATCAAACCTTCTATTTTGTATGTACACAGGAATAGTTGATAAAAGCTATTCTGGGTGGTGGCCATGGAAGGTATTAAGTGTAGAACAAGCCATGGATCAAATAACCTATGGTGGTAAATTGGATAGTGAACCTCTTGGCCTCCATACAATCAAGACTGGAATGAGGTATCTCTTTTCCACGATCTTTTTTAAGCTCTTGTAAAATGTTGTTTCTTCTGGCTCAAAAAACCAGTTACATTTAGACCCAAGGCCAATTTTATTTGTTACACAATCCAACCTTGCGGCCCGACCTGTTTATTATCTAAAAATCACCCATATTGAGTGGATGAAGCTTGGCCGAGGTTTACATCTCTCCTTATTTGTGACCGACACAATGACACAATTATGAGTATGTATAACCTCTGCACTGCTTAGTATCTGATTTGAGTTGATATTTCATACATTACTTGTAATCATAAATTTGTAACATGTCTGCTCTAAACGGTACTTATTATCGGCTGCCAGTTTCCATTTCTCATATTATGTGAGCATGTTCTTTTGTAACATGTCTGCTCTAAACATTACTTGTAATCATAAGTTTGTACTGAATCTGCAATATCAAAATCATCCGTCTATATCGATTATGATGTTGTCTTAGTTTTCTGAAATTAGGGAACTTGGATTATAAATTAGTAGCTAAAATATTTTTTTGCAGCTTCATATGAAATGAGGGTAAATAGGGGTGTGCATAAATTAGTCAAAGAACCGAGATTAAACTGATACCGGCTATATTTGGTTTGGTTCTTGGATGGTTTCAAAAAATGGTTCTCGGTCCGTTGCCGAACCAGAACTGAACGGGTTCTTTTCGAAAATTTTATTCTATCAAACTTGCACAATGCCATCATATATTTATATCTTAAAAATATGAAAAAATCAGTCCAGTCCTTGGCTCCATTACTTTTTCACCCGAAGGCCGATGTTGTAATCGAGATATATTTGTCTGTTCAGAAAAGAAAGGTAAATAACTCATTCACTGGACCTGAATACACTGTTTGTCTGTTCTGTGAAGGACCCCTAATACGCTATCTCTGCACCTGTTATTGCATCCCTATTGATGTGTCACCGATTGTTTTTTCAGGTTTTTATGTGTTGTCATCTGAACCTGTGAAGATGCCATGGTTTGATTCCATATTTGCTGATATTGATGATGAACAGTCCTTGTCTCAATCTGTGTCTACTTTTTCGATTTTTTTTCCTTCTTTGATAGTTTCGATAGATCTTTTACCATTAGTATTTTGTTTTAACAGCCATCTTGACTAAATGCTTGAACCTTATCAAGACATTTGTACCATATGTTTGTGCTTCAAACATGTCTCCAACATGGTTCCAATCAAGAACCATCATGGGTTTAGTTTTCTATTGCTACAATGTTGGTACAAGTAACCTTTGAGTGTATTTCTTGCTTGAAAGTTATAAATAAAAAAGATCTGCATTTTCTCAATATTTTTCTTCACACAAATGTTCATTTTTTTGAGAGTTTACGCGTTCATATCTTATTCATTCCTTTCTATTTCTTTCACCAATAGTGAAATCGTCGTGAAAAAAAACTTATGTGTCAGGTAATCAATCTACAACTTCCAATGCAGTGTATACAAAGGAGTATAACAATGATACTCAGATACAAGTTTTGAAAAAACTAAACATATGACATATATATGCATAAAATCGGTATCTTTACAACCTGTGAAATAAACCAGAGTTGCATCTTGCAAGTGAGGAGAGGGGGGGGGTTACAAATGAGAGACTTCCCACAAGTTTTTTCAGGTCATTTCCAACATTAATAATTTCCAACGCCCCTTTCAAAGTTAGCTACTTTTTTCAACTGCCACAGATCAATCTTTAAAGGGGAAAAAAAACGTTTTTCTGTGCAGCAAATATCTCGCATTTTTAGCTGATCATCTAGAGATATCATAGTCAGTGAATTCAAGTTGTTGCTCAATTTCCCAGCTCAACTTTGATGCAACTCCTTCATGGCATGGAACATATTCCTGTTGAGTTGATTAATTTGGTCAATACAGAGTGGTCAAACATACTAAAGTTCAACTTTATAAAGACATGAACTCATTCACATTTATTTGAAAATGTTTTGTAGCTATGGAAATTTAGTAATAAATGCTACAAATAGTAGAAGGTTACTGTTCAATTTCTAGTGAAATAATAGCTTATACTAAAATTAAAAAGTTGCTTGAGTGACCTAGAAAGTCAAAGGATGGGAATTTTAGAATGTTATTCTGTCACTGCAAAGAGGTCAAACTGACTAAAATGTTAAGAAACTTTTTTGAATTTTCTATGGTAATTTTCTAGCAATTTTGCTACAAATAGGATGAAACTAAAGTTAACTTTCTAATAAATTTGTGGCAAGTTTTGAATATTGAAAGTGGTTAATTGACCTAAAAGTCAAAGAGTGAGACTAGGATTATGTTTGGGACCATACCTCCAATTTTCGGACCAAAACCTTAGCTGTTGGAGCCGAGACAATGATGTGGCGTGCACTTGGGTCAATGAAGCCTTCTTCCACAGCTTTGTCGATAAACGACAATAAAGAGTTGTAGTATCCGTCGACATTAAGCAAACCAACCTACAAGTATTTTAAACATATCAAATGCTTGCTATAACATTGAGTGATTTAGATATTTAAACGAAGGATTCATTAGATATCTTACTGGTTTATCATGAATGCCGAGTTGAGCCCATGTTATCACTTCAAGAAGCTCTTCAAGAGTGCCATACCCTCCTACACTCAATTACCACAGGTCAATTTCTTGCCATAATACTAATATACGTTATCCATCTTTTTCCTAATTTTAAATGGATCAAAACCAATGCACAATAATAGCTAGTATTCAATATATTTAAAAATAAATCATTTTTTTGTCAAATACCAAATGATCACTGGGTCAGGATTCAGGAATACATCACAGAATTTACTAAATTTCAAATAAAACTGCTAGTGCCTTTTGCAGTTTATAGCATGCTCCTCGGAACAAATTTTCATATACAAGTAAGGTCTCTCTAAGAAAAATTCAAAAAAACATAGTTAATGTACTAGATGGTACACATATACGAAATGATCTTTATGGTATAACACACAAAAATAAGGTTTTAGTGCTACAGAAACTTAATCAATTTAGATTTGTAAGAAGTTTATAGAGTGGTGAAGACACTTGGGGTAATGGAAGCATGATCATCTACTAATTATGAATCTTGGGATGTGGGTAGCTAAAAAGTTCAAAGTTTTCTTTGACCATAAAAAGAGCTTCTGGTACAAGTTGCTTTTTACAAATAACAAATTTGGTCATTACTCAACATATGGTAATCATAAAGTTAAGAATTAATGGGCAACTAGCTTTCTGCCAAACCAAATGTAGCTTTAGAGGCTTGAGCTTTATGCATGGACAGTTGTATCTTTGCTATTGAAATATCTAAAAAAAGATAAAAGCCTCCTTTATTTTGATATAAGCATGCTCTAAATAACCTCTAATTACTCAGTAACCCCATTTTTGACGCGAAAAATAAGAAAAGAAAAAAAGGAAAAATTTCTCACATCCAATCTTAAAATTTTTCTCATAGATATCGTTAGGAATAAGCTTCGCCATTTGGGCAACAACACAATTGAGCTGAAAACTTATATAAAATACAAATAATTATCCTCAAAAATTAACCTTAAACAAATGCATATTTAGCTAAAATCTATTGTTTCCCCTTGTCTGCCACATATATGCAGACACATAGAATAGTTTGTAACTACTTACTATGCAAATTCAACACAAGATTACAATAGAAATTAGCATATGCAAAATCACAAAGTAGCTAGCTTAGTAACAAAATCGTAGTCTTGATAATGATAATGAAAAGTGCCTTTACCTGGCCATGAATCAAGGCTGCAATAGCTAAGTACCAAGCAGCGTAAGTAGTCATGCCAAGGCCAAGAAAAGACCAAATTCTATAATTATGGAAAGAGGGTACGAAAACTGTAGTAGCACAACACGCACCAAAGATGTACGTCCATGTCCTCTTTGTGTCATGCATTCCCACCACTTTCTCCCACACAAAGTACAATGGTGTACAAGCAAAACCCGAAAGTTATAAACTACAAAACCATGAAATAGGAACACCTAAATTGTCTATAATGTGAAATCTGTAGTAAGTTTCATTGTAGTCAGATAGTTAGAAACAAAAAAGTTGACTTTATAGGCAAAAATTAGTAGTTTTCGTGTTCAAATCGACATGGGTCGTGTGAAGATTTTACTACCGAACAGTTTCCGGTGACAAGCTTCGATGATCTAAACAAAAATCAAACACAAGACTTTTGACTTTAAGGCCAAACCTAGTAGGTTTCTTGTTCAAAATTAAAAATGGTTTGTCTCAATATTTTATCATTGAAAATTTTCAGTTTATGGATTCGCTACAAGATACGATTACATACCTTTTCTCTTTAATAACATTTAAAAAATCATGAAATTTAGGAACAAAAATAATCATGTTCAAGACTGTTGACTATCTAAAGAAAAAACCTGGTGTATGAGCATGAGTATGACTGCTGCATCACGTTAGTGTGAATACATAGAAGGTGGCAAACAAATATATGTATTTAAACTTCTGAGGCTTCCACATAGCATGCATTATCTCTCTGTAAGAAACACCAGATACCTTTAATCATTACTCTTACTAGAATTAGAGTGTCGTGGAGTTATGTTTAAATCAGGAAGAATAAGTACTTACACGGTGACAGCATGTCCACCAAATGTATAGAGTATATTTGTGGCTCCTGTGAAGTACAAAACCAGATTTTTAGGACCCGAGTGAACCACTTCTTCAACCTACACAATACAAAAGAATCATTAACCACCAAAGTGAAAACAATTAATTCTTGTGTAGAGATAGAAATTACAACTCATTTACTCATTAATGGGTCGATTCGAGTCAACTTTTTCCCTAACGGGTCAAATGAACAAAACTACCTACTTTATTTACCTATGAATTTGTCACATGTTATTATTGAAATATATAAATTTTATAATGATATTAGACACGACCTGTTTTGAGAAAAGGTTTATCGGGCCAATCTGACACGACCTGTTTTGACCTACACTAAAATGACCCATTCAAACTTGACCTGTTTTACTTTTGCCGGTGAGCCCATTTTTTTTTACCACTGCTCGTATGTCTTGATAATGAAAAGTGCCTTTACCTGGCCATGAATCAAGGCTGCTATAGCTAAGTACCAAGCAGCGTAAGTAGTCATGCCAAGGCCAAGAAAAGACCAAATTCTGTAATTATGGAAAGAGGGTACGAAAACTGTAGTAGCACAACACGCACCAAAGAATCTTGAAAGGGCCAACTCTGACTTCCCAAAATGGACTTATGTGTGCGTAAAATGAAGTACTTCTGGAAATAGTATAGCCATAACGGCCGTCAACAGCAACCTTGAACTAACTAATGCAACTCTGTAAACATTAAATGCCACGCAAATTAGTTTCAGCGTCATCCCACCCATATTCAGTGACTGAAAATGATGTTTCAACTTGAACGCTTAAAAGTCATAAATATTTTCTTACCAGAATATAAATGAGCTCCATCTGACAAAAAGAAAAAGAACTTCACTTCTGCATAATGCCAATGCCAGGTGGTATAAGAATCAGCATCACCGTAACCTTTCACACTAGGTTTTTCATCCTCGTTCTTCAGCAGTCCATTGTCACCAGCAAATGTTGATCACCAAAGCATATCCAAATCATAAATCTCCCTGTGACATCGCCACCTGCTATAATCCTCTTGGTTGGATGAAAAGCAAGACATGACAGCTTTTTGGGGTGCAAGAGTTTTAGCTTCCGACGTTTTTCAGATCTTTTGAAGGTACTTCCCATACACGAAGCTTGCCTTTCCACGTATCCAAAGTAGTTTCCATTTAAAAGTCAGAGAGTATTCGGGAATTTTTAGCTTCAAAAGCATTCCAATAAGCCAAAGGCGTTATCACATAAGTAACTAAACCATATCCAACAACAATATTAGCAGTAGGAAACCAAGGACTAGCCAATGGAACAATGATATACAAGACCAATCAAACCCACACTTCTTTAACACTGACTGGAGTCTCCAACTGCCGTATTTCTAGTGTAGATCGACCATTAACCTTGACCATTCTCTGCCAAAAAAATGGCAAATTGTTCAAAACAAACTTTTATTACTAATAAAGACATAAACATACTAGGAACGCTTTTGTTTAGTTCGACTTTTGTATATATCAATTTTCTATTACAAATGAAGATTTGTACAGTATCTCCCCTAACTTGTTTCTCTTAAGATTTCAATTCAGATTAAGTTTCACCAAGTTTCTTAATTTATGTTAAAAATCTGGCGAAGTTATAATAGGTGATGCTCAGAATAGTTGTTTCAGATGTATTAGATTAGCAGCACCAAAAAAGGAAAAAGGTATCTATCTTACAATAAGTGATGCTCAGAATAGTTTGAATGAGCTTCACAGGTTCTGGTCTGGTTTAGCTGCAAGTGCAATTTAATCTGTCATTAAACAACTCTGTGATAATCCCTAAAAAATGGTGTGTTATCAGTGGGATTGGTAAAGAATGTTTTGGCTGATATTTTCACATGCGAATATTTCTTACTAAACTTAAATCATCAAACATTCCGCTAATACCATCAAAAATTAATTCCTCGCTGATATTTTCACATGCGAAGATAATCTTACTAAACTTAAATCATCAAACATTCCGCTAACAACATCAAAACTTAATTCTTTGCTGACATTTTCACATGCGAAGATAATCTTACTAAACTTAAATCATCAAACATTCCGATAAAACATCAAAATTTAATTCCTTGCTCATATTTTCACATGCGAAGATAATCTTACTAAACTTAAATCGTCAAAAATTCCGCTAATAACATCAAAACTTCACTACTTGCTCATAGTTTTCACGCTCGAAGATACTATTAATATACTTGCTCATATTTAACTAGCTATAAAATTTTCACACGCAATAATGTTGAGTCAAATAACGCAACTTCCAGAAAATTCCAAAAAAATTTCACGAGCGAAGAAAAATATCTCCTATATTTTCACGCGCGAAGATACTATTACTAAACTGTTCACGTGCGAAGAAAAACTTCTCCTATATTTCACGCGCGAAGATGCTCTTACTAAACTTTTCACACGCGAAGATGCTCTTACTAAACTTTTCACACGTGAAGATGCTCTTACTAAATTTTCACACGCGAAGATTTGATTACGAAACTTTGCGGAAGACACTATTACTAAACTTTTCACGTGCGAAGAAAAGTATCTCCTATATTTCACGCTCGAAGATGTTCTTACTAAACTTTTCACATGCGAAGATACTATTACTAAACTTTTCGCATGCGAAGAAAAATATCTCAGTCTATTTTCAGGCACAAAGATGCTCTTACTAAACTTTTCACGCGCGAAGATACTATTACTAAACTTTTCACGCACGAAGATGCTATTACTTAACTTTTCACACACGAAGAAAAATATCTCCTATATTTTCACGCGCGAAGAATCTCTTGATAAACTTAATCACTGCTATATTATACTTTAGGCAAACTAATTAAGTCGCCTATAACAATCAAGACCTAATTCGTAATCTATACATTCACATGTGACATATTTACAATTAAAACAATGATAATAACTTCAAATGCATAATAATTCACAATTCAACTATTAAATTTTATCAAAAAATAAAAATAAATAAATAACAGTTACTTGAAATTTATGCATAATCTGATTTGAAAAGATTATCTTCTTCACTTATATCAGCTTTAATTTTGTTGCTTAATCTGTTAATTGATGTTGATCGAAGGTGGTTATAGCAGTGGTTTGAATGGTTGTTATGGCGATGGTTTGAACAGTGGTTACAACGGTGGTTTGAACCGCGGTTTTTGTGGTAGCGGTTTGAACGATGGTTACGGCGATGGTGGTTTAAACCGTGGTTATGGTGGTGGTCATGAAGGTGGGAGAGAATAGTACAGCTTTCACCTCCAATTGTGAGGATTATATGTGTTTTTTTTATATATTAGGTGTAAGATATAATTACAAAAATACCCTTACATTTTAATTTACTTAGTGCAAATTCTAAATTAATCTTGGCTATTAGATCTAAAAAAAAAGGATTAGATGGAGGGCTAGGATCTCTTCTCGCGTTCTCACAAAAATTAGACTTCTCACAAGAAACACCCCCTATATATATATATATATATATATATATATATATATATATATATATATATATATATATATATATATATATATATATATATATATATATATATATATATATTTATATATAAAATTCGATACGAATTTCAATATAAATTTATTCATCCCACTTATAGATTTCAATAAAATTTCAATACAAATTTCAATGAAATTTTCATTATAACTTTCGATAAAATCTTCAATATAAATTTTGATAAAAACTTCAATATAAATTTCGAGTCGTTATTCGTTTCGAGTTCCCAAGTCCGAGTTATAACCCTCAGTTTTTACACAATCATATTCCCCACATAAATAATAAAGACCATGATACGGCGTTATCAGGGTAGTCGAGACTAGAGAGTCACGATAACACCTGACGTAGCGCAAAGTTTGCATATATACCATTAAATCCAAAATAAACAATTTTCACAGCTCCAGTTAATCCTCCAAACAATCACATACCAATATTTCCATCTAAACAGAAAATCAAATATACCCAACACCATTAAACACTTCCAATTGACTTTTCCAATTTCCCCAAACACAACCTGATTAACAAGTATCAATTCTAACGTTTGTTAATAACTCGTCAATTACCCCAAAACACCACAATTAATTTGTTATTCAATTAAGGCTTGTTAATTGAAATGTCACTTGATTCCAAAAATCTGATTCATACCAATGATTCAACGTTAACCAAATAATCACACGTTAGTCCAATTTATCATCTGAAAACACTTACTGGTTTCACATATCATTATAACATTAACGGACATGAATTCATTATTAATAATCAAAACCGATTACCACTTATTTGGCCATTCTAATGAATGAAACAACGGTTTACGAAAGTTCGACTCAAAATCGTGACACGAGACCATCACCAATCGACATAATCAAAATCATTATAATCCATCATCTAATTATTATCAAGGACACATAAGCATGATAAGATGCAAAACACGTGAACATGACATAACACACGATACCAACGCACCAGTTTACATGTTTTATTAGTTTCAAACGCGTTTTAGACTCGTGTTCATCAAAACTTAATGGTGAAACTCACGTTTACGAGACAAAAGGTCTCGCTCGTGACTCCCCTGACTTAGTTATAATAGCACCATTTCCTTTATATTCCCAAATCATTTCCACGACTACTACTATTGTGCAAGTTTTAAATCAAGTGGTGAGATTACACAAGAAAATTGCCTAACCCTGATACTTTGAGAGTATCCGCATCATTGATAAATAATTTTGAATTATTGGTTATCACATTCGGTGTTCACTTGTTCACTTTAATCTTCCAAAAACATCCCAATAGATCCCACGTATTCGTGTATGTTCATACAAAGTTTTCTCTTTATTGTTTTGGGATATACCCAAGGCAACTACTTAATACAAATTAAGTGTTATAGATTTACGGTTTGGGACTCCACACTCTGTGAAAGGTATAGCGCGTGCGAAAACATGAGGACATGCTTTCTGTACATGTATAGGTATGAGGACATGCTTATAGGGCGTGCATAAGCATATAAAAATGCTTATGGGGTATGCGTAAGCATGAGGACATGCTTATTGTGTGTGTATAAGCATGTGAAATGCTTATAGTGAACTACTAATATAGGCAGACTTAATCGTCTACTAACAGGGCACACGCTCAATCTAGTGTTCAATCAAACCGTTATCAATCAGCCCTAAACATCTCATCAATCATCTTATCAATCAATTCGTCTAATGTGTTCTCAATCATCTATATCCCATATCAAATCAATCAAGTTCCAAATTCCAAAATCATAATATACCGTTTACTCAATTCAAATTCCGTGATATCTCGATAATCACATCTCATTTCCCAAAATCAATAATCATATCTCCAAAATAATAACGTTTCCATAATCAGTTCACAATATCCCTAAACACATCATCTCATAATTCAAATCAGAATTCATACCATAATCAATTAAGAAGCTTAGGCTTGGCAAGCGGGCGTGCGTCGGTCGAGGATCAATTTTCTCAAAAAGTGGTTATAGTTTAGGGTTTATAAAATACCTAATTCTCAATAACCTTGAGCTCTGATACCAATCTGTAACACCCCCAAATCTCGGTACAGCGGAAGACTTAATCAAGTTTTTGGGGCGTTACTATTGGATTGGTATCGCACACAAGTATAGCAAAAGATAGTCATTTAATATTCAAAACCAATTCCAAATTTAAGTATTCAAAACCTTTAATCCAAAAGTATGAACATTAGGCCCAAAACATGATTTGATAAAATAGGTCCCCAAAGTTTATCAGAGTCAGAAATGATCCTTGAACCCGCCTTCTTGCCAAGCTTCCACCGATCACGTATTCCATACATCTCTCAAATTCCTGAGAAATCATGCTAAAAGGGCAGCTTACGCTGGTGAGTTCATAGGTTTAAGTTCAACAAAATCATAGTGGACCAGTAAGAGTTGATTTGCTATGCAAGACCTAGATAGGATAATACCGTTTACACACAAGATCCTACCCGGATCACCAACCATATAATCACTTACTCAGGCCCCGCGACTCTAGTCCAGCACTGTCATGGCAACCTCTAAAATAGTTGCCAACTCCGGGCTAGGTCGAGATAGAAGTCTATTCTTAGTTAGGCACGGTTAAACCTAGACTAAGGCAACAACTATCGCACATCTATCTACTCAGTCAAGCATATAAGCAAATCCAAATAGTTTTAACAGTCCAAAAACAGTAGCATGATTCTCACCCCAAAATAGTTCAAAACGTAGTTAAAACGTATATAAAAGTGGGGCTATGAAACTCACTTTTGCCACAGCAATGCACGAATAAATACTAGCAGAAGATAACAGGTAATCACGGCACATCAATGCACTATTCACTATTGACACGACTGGCATCTAAAGTTAATCTCCATGGCATCCAAAAGATTGTACGACGAGTACAATAGAATAGTTGTGACGCAACCTAATGCGTATACGATATTCTTAGAATACAGCTCATACGATAAAGAAATCAATATAAGTAATGTGTTGTAGTTTTTGTGGATAATTCATGTCGTTACTTTCAAAAGTCCATTATCGTTCCAAAAAGTTCATAATTAATATCTCAAAAGTCCAGTTTTAACGTTTCGTGTGGTGGTAAGAAACATAGACGCGATGCACAACTCACGCAAAAAAGAAGAGAAGACATCGACCAAATCAAGACATACCGACCATAACTCACGCCCTAAAGGAAAAGATATTGACATAGTCAAGGAATACTTGACAATACTCAAGGTAGTCAAAGACTACGAAAATAACGACAACTATTTATGTTAACATAAATAGGTTAATTGATAAGTTTCGGCAATTTACCCAACAATTCCCAACGTACGTGTTCAATAATAAAAGACAAGTTTCCATTTATCGCTCCATAAATAAAGGTATCTCAATCGTTATTTATAATCATACAAGTGTACCCAAAATTACTTCATATAAGGTGTAGTAAATAGTGTTCTATAAATGACACGTTCGTTTATTCCAATGTTTCCAAACCAATACGACTTCAATAAGTTATATTATCAAAATAATATTTCCATCAAGTTTATAAAAGCTAGCATGTGTAATAAAACACGAGTTACCATCGTTTTTATCAAGGGTTTATAATAAATTAAACCATATCTGTCCAATATACATATAGTTATATAATCCAATAGCAGCTTAGTGGTGAAAACAGAATATTCAGCTTTATCACAAAAACAATTATACTAACTCATTTAAACCAGAACGTTTAATAAAGTACGAAATACTAAGCATTATAACCGTTATCAACAAGTTTATAAAAGATACTTTATATTTATAAAACGCAAGTTATTATCGTAGATAATATGGGTTTTTAACTAAACAAAACCGTATTTGTTGACAATTTATGTATCAAAACATTTCGTCATTAGTTAATATGAGGAATAGAACATTTAGACCCATATAAGTCAAAACGTTTAACCACCATGTAATTCAATACCAATATAACTCGCATAATAAACGTTGTTCCAAATTTATATTCTTATAACGTATACAAAATATCGATATCAATTACTAAATACGTAGCTAAGTTCCTTTACTATTACCACACCATTTTATAAGCACTTACTAAGTCAAGCCCAATATCATGTATCACGATAATTCTATCCTGTTTTAGTCATACAATTTGATTTGTTACCAAATCACGTCGTAAGCACATATATGTATACATATATATTTAGTTAACTCATAGTCGTAATACAAGTTTAGCCGTTTACATTTATCATTTTCATCCCATTAGTAATCGATAAATCATAATTAACTTATCACATATTTCCCATTTAGTCCATTATCCATATCGGCACCAACTTACTTGCATCAATATTCTAGTTATCAACGCTTTATGTCTTATAAATACTTATCGCGTCTAAATGAATTAAACCCGTAACCAAGTTTTACTTATACCATATAACCAATTATTCCCGTCAACAATTTACCAACTAAAACGAAATTCGATGAGCACCCCCTTTGCCTACTAGTTGATTCGAACTTAAATAAGAAACTTGACACATCTTCTTAGTTATTTAGATGAAATCAAAACCCACGTTAGACTTGAGACAAGACAATAACAAATTTTGGTCAATTGACAGTTCACGCTCTA
This sequence comes from Chrysanthemum seticuspe, assembly GCA_019973895.1. Classification (NCBI taxonomy): domain Eukaryota; kingdom Viridiplantae; phylum Streptophyta; class Magnoliopsida; order Asterales; family Asteraceae; genus Chrysanthemum; species Chrysanthemum seticuspe. The sequence continues at coordinate 111,745,687 of BPTQ01000004.1, forward strand.
AAACTCAAACCCATATCACGTTTTTATTAATACGTTTCAATCCTTAACTTGTTTTTGTATCCCTTATACTTTCGAGGTCAAAATGACAAACAACCAAATGAGTGGACCCGACTCCACTTCTGATCCGTTACCATGGCTGACCCGTTACCATGGCTGACTCGTGACTCGACTGTGTCAACCATTGAGTTTGACTCGCACGACTGAGTTGACTCGGTATTAAACAATAATTTCAACACTATTACTATCTTGAGTCCAAGAAACCAGAATATCAAGCCAAAATCATGACCACCATAACAAATCCGAGGTTAACTCGCTATCAACACCCTTATCATAACTTCGAACCCAAATACAAATCGAGTAAAACCACACTTCGTTCTTGTTTCATACCACACGAATGTAATTCAAAGCAAAGTTTAAATTGGTTTTTAAACCGTAATATAACACCCACGTTTTCTTATTATTATTGTTCAATCCCAACCATTTTTAACACAAATCTAATCCACGATATCAACACATAAATAATCGTTAAAACAAAATAAAAGAAAGTATGAACTGGTCGTGGGGTTACCGTGAGAAAAGAGAAGAGACGAGGGCCGTGTGGCGTTTATTACGAGTACTACTCATAACCACATCCAAGCTTGACCCTTGATACTCATTTTATTTCAAAAACCCTAATAATCCGAATCTTATATTTAAGATTGGAGGCGCGTTGTTTTGTTTCGTGGCATGTGGGTTACAAAAACGTAACCACAATTGCCCGATCTATCATTTGAGAGTGGTGGTGTAATTATTGGTAGTCGCCGGAAGTTGGCCGGAAAAGATGACGGCGCCGGAACCCTAGCAAAGGGGTGGCCGGATTTTGTGGAGAGAGAGAGAAGAGATAAGTGTGTGTGTTTATAGAGAGAGAAAGGAGGGTGGTAAAATGAGAGAATGAGTGAGGGTGGGAGTATATATAGTCATAGGAGGGATTAAACTTGTACACTCAAAACTACAAGGACGAAAATGAAACTATCTCAAAGGACCCTAGATGAAACTTTATAAAACTTTCGATATATTCGTTTCGGGTCTTGTTTAACTTAGTAAACGAAAGATTTGCGACACGAGGGTTACGCCAATGTTCTTAAAATATTATTTCCAATAAAAACGATATAACATACGACTCGTATCTCAATTTAAATCAAACAATCACTCAAATCGACGTTTCTCTAATTACGACGCATCGAGGAATTTTCGAGTTGTCACAATGTGCCTATAAATCCCTATCATTTTGATGTTATCGTAGAGGATGGTAGAGTAAAAATGTATGAAAAAAAAAATAGAAAAAGAGAAAAAAAAATAGAGTGTTGAAAAAAAAAAAAAAATACGGGCTACCATCCTACATCTATCTTTAATTTATGTTTGTTTGTTTGTTTCAGTTATCTAGAGTTTAAAGTGTCGAGTCTTGGCTTAGCAACGCCATTCTTCGCGTGCTTGTAACATAAAGATTTTTGACTTGCCACCACCAAATAGCCTATCCTACAAAACCATTTGTTTCCCTACCGTAAGCCTAACGTAAGACTAATTTGATTCAATTGGTTTCATCTAAACCTTTTTGCGGTCTTGATAGGGATGAGGCCCACGCCCATATCCGTTGGTTTAATCAAGTGGCTTCCACTATTAACTTTTGGGGCGTCCCTCATGAGTCGATTAAGTTGATGTTATTCCCGTTTTCTCTCGAGGGGGCAGCCCGGATTTGGCTTGAAAAAGAACCCCCTCGTTCAATCACAACATGGGAAGACCTCTCTAAGAAATTCGTTAACCAATTTTTCCCTCCGTCGAGAACTACAATGTTAAGAAATGAAATAACAAATTTCCGACAAAGATTCGACGAGAGTTTCGGTGAAGCGTGGGATAGATTCAAAGAACTTCTACGAAAATGCCCACACCACGGCTTCCCGTCGAACAAGTTTTGTGATGACTCAGTAGCCAAATTGCTCATTTACAAGTGACGGCTTCAGGTTTTAAAAGAGTATGGCGTCGTAGCTCAGACGGCCTAGATTTGATCCAAACGACGTCAGAGACTGAAGGGGACGGCGTCACAAACATAAGGTGACTCCGTCGCAATGTTAACTTGGCCAAGACGAAACCCTAATAATGGCGACCCGACGGCGTCACAAGCTAAAGGGTGACGCCGGTTCATTTGTAATCTTATATATAGAATCCGAATTTTTTAGTTTTCTGTGTGTAGTGTTTTGGAGTAAAAACCTATACCGAACCAAGGCTGTCTTGTACAGTATTTTAGGGTTCCATACCCTATCTTACATCAAGATAAGTTTTTTACTTCATTAATTCAATTATGTCTTCCATTGATTGTGTGTATGCTTGCATGTTCCCCATGTCCAGCTAATTTATTTGTGTGTTTGCTTAGGTAATATGAAACTTAGTTATTGAATATTGATTGGTTGTCTATTATCTTAATTGTGATTGACCTAGTATTGCGATAGGTCATTCGTTGTGCTAATAATGCTTGATTAATCTTTGTTGAACCTTAGTTTATAATCACCTAGAGTAATTGTAGGCTATACATCCAAAGAATACCTTACAGTTAAAGTTTATAAATCCTAGAGATTTTGTAGTCATTAACCTTTGGTAGCGTCAAAGAGTTAGGGATAAACGCATACCCTACAACCTTAGAAACACAACGCGATTAAGAATAAGGACGTGACAATTCAACCATCAATAGAAGATAACTAGGGAGTAATAAAGCCTAAGCAAATACATTTTTAATCATCATACGAGCACACAACAATAGACATAGACTACCCTCACCTTAGCTTCGATAATTAGATAAGTAGAAGTAATCGGTAGAAATACCAACCCCCAAATCCAAATCCCGATATTCGTACCTTTGTATTTCCTAAAAAAAAACTAAAAAAAGATAAAAAATAATCTTTCTCAACCCCAACCTTAGCGTAGTAACTTCTCACTAGCATTCCTATTCCCCTAGAGAACGATATCAATTCACGTGGCTTACCCTAATACTACACTACAACGATTAGGTTCACTGCCTAGGGTGTTGAAAAACTTGCTCCCCGAACGCGCTGTGTAAGCGTATCAGATATGGAGTGATTCCTCCCTTAGAGATCATAGTTACGACGTAACTTGAGTTGAGAGTTACGCCATAACTTAATTATCTTCAAAATTTAACTCTCATTAAGTAGACTACGGCGTAACAATAGGGAAAGGTTACGCCGTAGTTCGCAGCTCCGCTGTATTGTGGATGTGGGTTACGCCATAACTTAACTAACTTCAAAATAGAACTCTCGTTAAGTAGACTACGGCGTAATGCTTGTTGAGGAATTATGGCGTAGTTGATGGAGGCGCGAAATACTTCATGACCTAGATGATTACGGCGTAACCTTAGTTGGGAGTTACGCCGTAATTGCTGTTGAGTAGGCAATCCGAGATAAAACACTAGCTACGGCGTAATGTGAGAGAATGATTTATGCCATAGCTTCTTCATAAGTAGCACACTATCATAAACCGTTAGGAAAATCTCCAAATCCGCGTCTCTAAGCTCCAATGCTCATAATTTACCTGAAAATGAAAAAACAAAGACAAGCATAAATTCATTTAAATGACATAAAATATGAGCATTATCGGGGGAAATTGACACTAAAAAGTCAGGACTATTTGATGTTATCAAATATCCCTCCACTTGAACTCTACTTGCCCTCAAGTAGACTTTATTAGAAACATTTCTAAAAAGATACCCCCCAATACCTAGAAGATATGAGTTTAAAAATCTCTTATGCTAGAATAAATCAAAGCCGAACACCTTATGAAATGGGGACAAACACTCTAATTCTCTCATCTAGACTAAGTGTCAATTTTGAGGTGATCACTCAAAGCACAGTCATAGCATGTATTCTATCATAATCTTGGCGATTACACAAATCTCCACCACTAGAGTTTAAGGGTGAAATGTGGGTGGACACAATATGAGGTTAAGGGTGAAATGTCATTACTAACGTGTCACGAAAAAGTGGACATAATCAATGATACATGACCAAATCCATGGCCAAGACACCAAAGATTGCTCGCTTCATCACCTAGGCATGTTTCATTATTAAAAGGTAGGATAAGTCATGGGAAATAATTGGTGTAAAAATAAAAATAATGAAACAAATTGTCTTAACCTATAACCAAGTTGTCACCGCCTACCGTCCATCCAAAGTTCAAGTTTTAAGGTAAAGAAACCGGATCATGATATAACAAGTAGATGTGCTATTAGCGGACGTCATGATGGACACATTAGCTGTTCTCCAACTGTCGGTGTAATATAGTCACCAACTCAATTCTTCAAATGTGATCAAGGTGGCATCCTCGATGCTTAATATCCGATGAGCTCCTATCATAGTGCTTATAACATTGCACTCAACAATAAATAATAAACAATTTTTCTTTCTTTTTTTTTTCTTTTTTTTAATCATAACTAAAAACACAACATCCCCCTACTTGAGATGAACATATAATGAGAATATAGGGGGTCTTTGATGATCCTCAAATATAAGTATTTGACGAAAGCGTGATTTCCGAACCTCTCTACTTGAACCTTGAACTTGGGCAAACAATGACTTCCCGATCACAAATTAGTATACTTTACATTTGTTGGGATTTCTTAGCTACAATGTTTAAATGCGTGGCAGTTTTTACCCGGACTTTTGGGTCGACCTCCATTTTGTTATCCCGCCCGTTCTATTCATCCCTACTCACATCTCCCCTTTTCATGTTAGATCCGCCTGGGTATATCTCCGGGGAAAAAGCCCGGCGTGCCTTGATCCAGGGAAACACTTTTTCGTGTTGGTACACCGGTTGGTGAGAGGGGTACAGTGATCTGTTCTATGGAAACAATATTTTTATCGGTTTTGTGAATCTGCATTGGCCACATGGCTCTGGCTACAGTGGTAACTCTCTTTTGGTCCATATATTTTGTGTGTTTGATAAATCTGACGGTAGCGTTACCAATTTCAATTATTGATTATCAAAAACCCTAACTGCATATTTGCTGATTTTGGAGAAACGATTAAAGGTTTGATTTTTTTTCTTTCTTTAGGGCTTATTTTCCTTGATCTTTATGGTGGTTATGGTATGATGTGTTTAGGTTCGGTTGTGGGTTATTTTAGGTTTATTTAGGGTTTGATGTTTCTACTTGCCATGTCTTAGATGAGGGTTACGTATGTCGATTATCAATCATCAAAATATCTGATCTTTGGCCTTTAGATTTTCAAGAATTGATACAAGGAGTCATGTTTTTCGCTTTTCTTTTTTGCCTATTTTCTCTGTTCTTTATGCTTTGTGGGCTATGTTGTGTTTAGCTTTCATTGTTTTTTGAAGATTGGATACTGGGTGTGATGTTTTACCTTCACTTTCTACGTAGGTTTGTTGTGGTGAGGGTTTAAGTTTTTTTTTTGGTGTTAAACAGTTTATACTAATGAGGGTTTATGTTTCATTTGCTTCATGTTGATTTAGTTAGTGTACAAAAAAAAATGTCTCTTCATGTTGGTCGAATGGGATGTCATGTCTTATGGTTAAACACTTTATTCGGATTAGATTTTGCTTAAATAGTATAGCTTCTAAAAAGATTTTGTGGGTTTGTAATGCTTTCAGGTCTTGCTATCGCGAGTGGGTTTGCTGAGGTTGCATCAATTTTAAACAATGTTGCTAAGAAATCACACATTTTTGTCATACTTAACTTGGCCGGAAAACATGTTTTCGGTGGTAAGTTAACTTGGCTGAAAAACATGGCTTGGTAGGGTAACCATATGGTTGCAGCCATGCTGTTGTTTTAGTGCGACCACCATTTGGATAAACAAAGATGAGCCGCTGTGAGTAGGGATGAATAGAACGGGTTGGTTAACCTAATGGCCTTCCACCCAAACAGGCTGGGTAAAAAAATATCTTTGCTTTGTATTGATAACTTAAGTGGGCCGGAAAACATGTCTTGGCAGGGTAACCAGATGGTTGCAGCCATGTTGTTGTTCGAGTGCCAATCAAATTTGCCGGCCATGAGCTTTTCTACAAATTAGCTCTGCCTTGGCGTTCGTTTTTATGTTGCTCTTGGTGAAATATCACTGTCTAAAAATTGGAATTTCATGATTGTGAATTACATAATAAAGGTACAATATGAGTGGGAATGAACATAGTTGGCCGGTTACCGTAATCGACCCGTGGTGTAAAATGCTGACCCTTTGCATTCCTTTTTTGAGGCTGTGATGATTTGGGGTTTCTTTGGTGAATGTGAGATCGCTCGTATCTTGGCATGGTGGCAGGCAACTGTTGCAACCATGGCGAGTGTATCCTGTTAGCTCAAAGATTTACCTATCTGAGCTGGCTGCCCACTAATCAAAATGTGCAATTTTAGATTTGCTTCGGACCAGCACATAATAAAAGTGTTTGTTTAAGCCAGCATTCATGGCTGTATGCAGCTGGATTTTTTGTCGCATGATCTGGTGACACCTGCAGTTACGCGGCTGTTTGATATAATAGTTATCGGGTTTATTGGTTGCTTATTGCGTTTGCAATTAGTGGCTATTGGTATTCGTTCTCATGGGTGGGGGTGCCTTTGAAGAAGATGAGGTGCAATGCATGTTGGCGGGACAACCCATGATGGTTGCAGCCACGGTTGATGTGCTCTTTTTCTTGACATGTTGCTTTTGTAGTTGTTTGAGCCTACAACTGCTATAAGTATGGCCATTGTTTTCAATACGTGACTGCGCCTATGTTTGGATCTTTATATTGTCGAATAATTTGTGGAGATATACCTGGTTGGATCTAAAATGTAAACGACCCGTGTGACCCATGCCTCAGGCAGCCAGAACAAATTCAGCATGCTGGTGCTTTTATGACAGTGCCGTTGCGCCGATGAGGTATAAGTAAAATAGAAATTATGTTCCGTCCTTTTGTTTCTGTCATTTGGCCTTTTGCGTTGGGGTTGGTTAAGTATGATTTTTTGAAACTTTCATTTCATTATTGCAGATTACAGATAGAGGCAAGGCTCCCATGAATGTTGATTTCTGTGATTCCAGTTTTTGCCATTCGTGCAATGCTAAATGGTCGACCTTTGTATTCCTTTTTCGAGGCTGTGATGAATTGGGGTTTATTCGGTAAATGTGAGATGGCGCGTATCTTGGTAGGGTGGCAGATAGCTCTTGCATCCATGGCGGGTGTATCCTCTTTGCTTGAATATTCGCCCATCTGAGCCGTATGTCCAGCAAAATTCTCACACCTGGCTGAAGAAGCGAACCCAACAAATGTAAAAGTATATAATATACAAGTAACATATACCATGTCATAAGGTTAATGATGCAATCATGATGGGTTTCTCCATTGATCTGCTTCGTTAGCGTACTTTAGCACCCCCTGTCTGTTGGTATGGCACCCACATCCACATTACGGTTGCAGCCACGACAGGCTTCTGATGCCGCTGCGATGTTCGCAGTCCTGAGCGTCTTTATGCCTTATGAATAGTGTTTTACCGGGGAATCTTTTTCCCAAGCCTGTTTGGGTGGAGTCCCATCGGGTTAACCGTACCGTTCTATTCATCCCTACTCACATTGCCTCTTTTTTTTTAAAGATACACCTGGGTATATCTCCGGGGGAAAGACCTGGCATGCTTTCATTCAAAATAACGCCCTTTTTTTGTTCTTATACTGGTTTGTGGGTTTGGTTAATCTCAGATTAAGGTTACGTATTTCAATCATTGATTATCAAAAAAAAAAAAAAACAGCTTCAAATTTCCTATTTTTAAGAATCGATTAAAAGTTTCAGCCTAAAACATTGGTGTTCTTTTGTTTCAAACTTAGACAGAAGTTGTACCATGTTTGCACACCAAGATACTACTATTTTGTGTTGCGCCTGCAGCCTGGCTGCAAAAGTATGCAATAGCATACAAAGCTCCTACTCTTATATGCCAAACTTTCAGTATAGCTGTAAAACTAGCCAAAGGGTGGATACAACATATTTTGCACACCATTTCAGCAGTTACTACATATGAAGCTAATTTATATTTTAGAAGGTTTGGCCAATTTTTTATGCTGCACACTCTTGCATCAGCTATCTTTGCAATCTTATGACTGTCGCCATTGCCACCTTCAACAAACTGGTGCATCCATATTTTAGGTGTTAGAATAATTAGATGTTGCTTATGGTTGTTGAAATGTTACTTATGGTTAGATGTTGGGGCCAATAAATGAGCTTAATACTTTGATTTGGGGTTTAATGTTAAAGTCAGATGCAATAGGATGTTCTTCATGTTGTGACGCGTATGCGTGTATTGTAAGGTCAGAACACCGATGATGATAGTTTCCTGCATTTATGTATTTGGTAAGCGTGCTTCATCGGCTCCCATGTTTTGGCAAGGCACCCTAATCCAAATTGTGGTTGCAGCCATACTGAGTCTCTGGTACCGCTCCCATATTCGCAGGTCTGAGGCTATATAGATATTAAAGGGCATAATAAACATTGTCGTTTTCAGGTCATGGCATGTCAGTAGACAGTTTTTAAAAGGCACGATAAATCAAGTAGTATTTTCTTCTTTAAAAGCCACCTCTCCACAGATTAAGCCTGCTTTGCTAGCATGTCGTCCTGTCAGTGTTTGAACTTTGCTTATAAATTCGATATAGCCATTACACTATCTTTCAATGTATTATTGTGCATGCTAATTTTTGGGTTTCTTATTACTGTTGCACCTGCTCAAGCACCCACACGTGTATTGTTGCAGTTTTTCCAAACTTTGTCCCATAGATTCGGTGGAAAAGGCATCATTGGTCGACCGATAAGTCCTGATACAATGGAAAGTTACTTTTGCTCTTCTCTTTTCAAATTCAGTTTTTAAAATTTTATTGGCGTGTTTGTTTTTTTCATAACAGTTTCGGATCACCGAAACACATTGTCATGCTGCTTTTTTTGGGCTGGAACAGGAGAGCCTATATATGATACCACATCTTCATGCCATCCTAAAAAAAGAGGCAGGCCGGAAAAACAAATGGCCAGGAACTCAGTTAGCCTGCGCTGCATATCTGGTTATTCGAAAAGGTTGGTTCTCTTTTTTTTACCTCATTCTCTATGTGCTTATACTTATTGTGATGTTTACCGTACAAACATCGAAATGCTAATGTCGCACGTTTTTTTGTGGGTGTTGTTGACAAGCGGCACGTGCAGATTACAGGGAGCCACATAGATTCATACAAAGGTGGTTATGTCAGTGGACACTGTGTGGCAGTGGGTAATTCTTTTTACCTGAATTTGCGATGATTTTTAAAGCAGCTGCGTTTTTTACATGTTTTTCTGATGCTTTGTTTTTTTTCCTTCAATGTAGGCATCCTTGCTTATGAACATGGTAAGCCAAATGTGAAACACCATCTTAGCTGTTCCAGAGAAGGTACAGGGAGAAAGGACACCTCTGCCACGATTATCGACGGAAGTGTCCACCGTTAGTCTGCAGCACCCGGTGTCCACCAACGGAAGGTCCGTTCATGTGGTTTGTTTTTGCGCAGTACTATAGTGTCGATCAACGAGATTCTCATGCTATTTTATAAACTAGGCCATGCTCAACTGTACATGATAGCAGATGGTCATAGGAACCTCGAAAAAGAACGGGTATGGGTAGCTGGTGAGTTTATCCCAGTAATGTGGCGCCGATAAAGTATGACTATAGTATATATTATGTTTGGTATTTTGCTTTGCATTCCTCTACCCTTTACATTTAAACTGCAGGTTCAACTGCCACAATTTTAAAACTTTTAATATTTAGCTTTGCTGCTCATGCACTAACAATAAACTTAATATAACAGCTTGCAGATTGCACTATGAGCGGAGCGAACCACTTATGGAGCAAGCCCACTGGAGCCATCCACTTATGGAACAAGGTCAAGTGTCACAAAATCAGTTTAAAAGTACATGTATACGGCGCCATCATACCAAGGCAGCCAGCTATGGGATACAGTAAACACAGGTATGTTCAAGCAAGATTAATATAGCAACATAAAATTTTAATGCATTGACTTCTAAAACATAAAAAAAAATAGATAAATTGTTCAAAGACAAAAAACATGAACCTTGGCGACTCTTGGTGAACACATACTAGCGATCCTACCTATTGACACCATCACTTAAACCCAAAAAACACTTCAGAAACACTGAAATAAAGGATGTCAGTACACCATCCCATTCAACTTCTCGATAAATGACAAAAGCTCCTGTGGTCGCTTTTACTTCTTCATCACATTGTCCAGGATCGCTGCAGCTTCACTTAAATCTTCAGTTTGCAACTTATTCAGCTCTGAGATACCTTTCACAGAAGAATCAAATGGATACAAGAGTTCCAACTCTCCAATCACATAGTCCCGCTCAGCTACGCGAGCCTTAATGTCTTGAGCCTTTTTCATCAGTTCTACTTCATCCACCATAGTCATGGTCACCTCTATTCCGAATCGAACAACCATCATATCCCTCACAAAGCTAGACCCAGCGGCCGCAGCAAGCTCTTCGCAAAAACGCATAGGTGTCTTCATTTTTTTTCTCTGTTTTTTTATTTGAGGTTTGGGTAGGATTTTCTTTGGTATGTGTTTTTTGGCTGCTATGTGTGTCTTTTAAAGAGAAAATTAGGGGTGGGTTATTATTGCTATGATGTCATAGTACATGGCTTATTAGACTTTTGATTTGACTGCCACTATAGAGCCTCCAAATGCAATGGAAAGTAATTATGAGTTTGATTCCCCATAAACAACCATCAATTAGGCATCTTTTGGCATACTTATCATTTTTTCATAGATGAACTGCCAAAAAAAATGAATTTCATCTTATGAAAAAAAAGGAGCAAAAAAAACAGATTAAAAAAAAATATATTTATAAATATAAAATTACGGGGAAAAAAAGGGGGAGGAGACATAAGGGTGAAAACTAAAAACATGAAGGTTAAAAAATTAAACCATTGTAGGTAGAGAATAAAAACTGATATACCTTAAATGCACGACACTCAAACAAGTTTAGATCATTTATTTGCTTGCAATCCAGCTTTGTTGATTGAATGGCACAAACCTAGGATCATTTGTGAAATTTATAGATCATCCTAGATCTGGCATGCCATTCAATCAACAAACATACATTGCAGGTGGACAAACAGTCTATACTTGGTTGCTTGATATGTGTCGTTACATCACAGCTTTCACGTATGAATATATATAATGTGTCATATGGATAACAGTTTATACTCCCTTTTTCATTGCAGGAGGACGGTGAAAACAGAAAGAAAAATGGCATTTGCAGAAATATGTATTGGATCAGCAATTTAACATAGTAAGTAAATTATCATACATACCATTATCCTATAATTTGCAAAAGTGACAATGGTTAGTTGTTTATCAGTGTGCAATTATTTTATCAGCACATGTTAAGTTTCTTGGGGTATTTTTTTAGTGATTGTGTGCTCCTTTTTTTTAAATTCATAAAGACACTATCCGTCTTACTGTGAATGCCAATGGATGCTCATCAATCAAGGCCACTCACAATGGTTCTGAAGTTGAGGCTACTAAGATTTTTGAGGTTCCTGAAGATGCTCACATCGGGATCGCTCCTGCACATACGCTACCTTATCTCATAGCAAGGTCTTTCACTGCTGCGGTTAGTAATCTGTCTTGAAAAGCTGTTCATACTAATGACCATGGTCGATGAGTGCATTCTGATGCTTCTTTTCAGTGTCTACTTATGACCAACAGCCATCAAATTTTGCCATGCTTTGTTTTTCCACCCAATCTTTATTTAAAGGATCGAGCATTTTCTGAATTTTAAAAAATGTTCAGTACCTTTAGTGCTAAACTATGATACACATGCACAGCTTAAGAATTCTTTTGTTAATTGATAATGCATATTCATATTAAATCCAATCAGTAAAACCGTCTTTGCTAATAAATTTTTATCCTCATCTTATTGTCACTAACCTTCTACATATATTATTCACAACACACATAAGTGTTGCAATCATAAAAAAACATAAATAATTTGTACTTGCAAAATATTCAGTGTCCCATAAAAGAAACCCAACAATTGCCTCCACACATTTTCCAAATAAAACACAACTGAGTCAGCCATATCATTGCTTTTCTCCATCACATTGCAAGACATATATCAACAAGATTATTGAACCACAAACACATGTAACTTTTATTCATAGACAACATAAGTTACATGCATACCAACATAGATTAACAACACCCTGTTAATCTAACACATAACACCATAACATTAAACATAAAGACCATAGGACAGGCCATCATACAGACACACAAGATACTACCCTAATCATACAACTCCATTGTAAACACATGGCGGCTTTTCTCAATACGCGCTTGCCTAGCCAAATCAAGGACCTGAATCAGTGCAGCGAGAATCTGGTGGTCCCTATCCTGCGCCTCCTCCAAGCATTCAACACCATCATTTGCAACATCATCTAAAGGATTCAACCTGCGTCCCTCTTCCAGCAGTTCAGTCCTCCTCTGCAAACAACGACGAACATCATCGCATTTCTCTCCAAGCAGCATGATGAACCCCTCATTCTCACCTTGCTCCTGTAGAAACAAAAACTTAAAGGCATTATGTAGCTCATAAGAACCACATGCTGCTTTCAGCTGATCAATGTTTGGGGTAGACACCATTTTCTTAACAGATTTTCACAAAAACTCAAAAGGTAGAAAGGCAAGTATGTGAAGGCAGAAAAAAAAAACACCTTATATAGGCAAACAAAAACCTGTAGCACTAAGTTGGTGTAACCTAACTGATACAGTATATCATTACTTATCATTCCAATGATAGATTCCCAAACAAGCCAACATAGAAACTAGCCTAACCTAAAAGCAACTTTGAATAGTTCATGTGCCAACCACTAATCTAAGATTTCAGTACTGCACACTAAAGTGCAACCTGTATGCTGTCTACTTTAATCATTTTATCTGTACAGATTCCCTTCATGAACCAACCACTAATCTAAAATTTCATTAATAGAGAACTTTTCCACTAAACATCAGGTGACAAAACAATAATCTAAAGCAAATTGAAGCATGAATTCAAGCAAGGGAAAATGTTTATTGCTTTTATTTCCATCTTTATATGCAAGCAGCACATCTTAATTTTTTTTTTCATTTTATGTGCAGAAACCATCTACATTTCAAGCAGCCAATGAAGCTTAGAAACCACTGCCCTTCCTATGCCATGAAAAAGCTACTTTCCAGTTACTTACTCCAAGTCATGCTCTAAAAAAGAAGACGCTAGGATGCTGAAGCTTCCTGCATTTCCAGTTGGTTGCTGCGGTCAGTCACATTTATCTATAATCTGTTCACACTTCTAGCGATAATCGATGAATACATTTTTACACTTCTTTTTGGTATATGGGTATGACGAAAATTTAGCAGATTTTGCCATACTTACTTATGGATTTAGATAAATGTTTTGGTAAGTACTGATTGCACTTTAGTGCGCAGTACTGAAATGTTGGCTTTGCTATATGACATTAATATCCAGTCATATGACAATAATATAGCATGTATTATGAACATGTTGGCTTTGTAATGACTGGATATTATTGTCATACCCATAATATGACTAGAAGTGTGCAGTACTGATTGCACTTTAGTGTGCAATACTGAAATTATTGTAATGACTGGATATTATTGTAATGACTGGATATTATTGTCATACCCATATACCAAAAGCTAGCCTGACCTAAAAGCATTTTGGTATATGACTGTATTATGAACATGTTAGCTTTGCTATGTGTGGAAAACTAGAAGGGGGGTTGAATAGTTTACCGATTAAAAACTTTGTTTTGAAACTTATTGAAAGATCAATTGATATTGATCTTAGATATGTTAGTGAATAATAATCAATATGCAAACAATATATAAAGAGTAGATAAGGAAAGAAACAATCAAACCACAACAAGTTGTTTAGAGTGGTTCGGTCTACAAGGACTCTTTTTCCTTGCCCTACTCCACTCCCCGAGTCTCACACTCGAGAGTTTAACTTCACTAGTCAACAAACTCTTTTCACCGGCGGAGAAACCTTTACACTTCGCTTACACACTATTTTCGACACTAAGCTAGATGTCGAGTTCTTTTCAAGGGTACAACCACTCCCACACACAATGTATTTTAAGGACTAAAATACTAACCACTCACACTCACAAAATTATGATGGTTTGGTACAACAATAATGTATGAATCAATACAAGATAATACAACAACAAACAAACAAGACTTCCAACTTCTTGTTGAAGCTTGAATGTGCCTTGATCTTCTTTGCTACAAAAGAGATCACTAATATGATATGAAACTGAGTTAGAAATGTTAAAGAGAAGGAATGTATGTGAATATGATGGAAAGGGATAAAAAAACAACTTGGTTTGGCTTTGCTATTTATAGCCAAAATGCCCAGCAGGCACCACGGACCACAGACCCCTCAAAAGGGTTTCGTCTGTGTTGTTTTTTGGTGCCGCCGGGGTCTGATAGCAAGATCACCAAAATCTTACCAAAGTCAACCATATCTATCCAATATTGTGTAAGATATGTAGAGTCTAAATCTACACAAAGTATCTAGTGAAATCTTCTAAGGATTTCAATAATGCACTACATGATGTCATGTGTTTGTTTTTCTATTTTTAGAAATATGTTAAAATGTAAATACATATGTAATGTTTTGTTTTAAGAAACCAAAATATTCTTGAACTAAAAATACTAACATACATTATGGTTTAGAGTCATATCAAAATATGATTAATCACAATGTAAATGCTTGAGTGATGAAGATATTATTTGAAAAGCTTGTTTTAATATCTATTAAACTTGACAAGCTTTGAGCTTCATAAAAATTAAATTTACTTTTGTCGTTAACAAAACTTAGGTAAAGATCATAAAATATAAATAACGTTTAATGACGATATTTGTATTAACAATCTCCCTCTAAACATAAATTTTATTTTTATAAAAGATGTAAAGATTGTACAAGAGTTATAAAAATATTAGTTTTAGAACCTGGAAGATAAAGATGATAATGCAAGTATGTCCAATTTAGACATAATGTTGACTATTTCAGAAAGTCAAGATATGCAATTGAATTTTTATTAGAAAGTCAAAGTCTTCATTAGTTGAAGTATGATGTTGACTTTTCAGAAAGTCAAATTATGCACTTGACTTTTTCAGAAAGTCAAATATAACCAAGTTCTATATATTTCTCCCCCTTTTTGTCTCAACAAAAAAAAGATGCGAGGCGAAATATGTAATGAAACCGAGCCATTATCTCCCCCTTGACCAATGCTCCCCCTAAATTGGGTGCCAAGAGAAAGATACATGGATTATGAAAAAGCTACCAAAAAAATTGTTGGGAATTATAAGTTTGAGTTGATAAAGACAAAAAGAATGAAACAAGAGGGACTTAATATGACAAGAAGGAAACCTACAAAAAGATGGAGGGACTTGCTTGCAAAAGAAGTTTTATTTATTAGTCCTTATCCTCTAGTATATAAAGAGGACATAGGTGTAGGTTTTAATTAAGTCTTCCATAATGTAGTCGACTAAATAGGTGTGTGTGTAACCTAGGCGTAGCATATAAACGCCTAGGGATAGTTAGTTAGTGTTAGATCAAGTCTTTGATCTTTATTATAGTTAGTTAGTTTATGATAATAAAAAACCTTGTTCATAATAATGTTGATTCTATGTTTGAATATTCCGCTTTCATTATTATGTGTTCCTAGATATAATATTAGACCTCGTCTAAGAGATACAACGATCTTTACATGTGGTATCAGAGCTTAGGGAGCTCGTTACCTAGGGATTCACATGGTTTTTATATCGACAGTAGCAGTTACTGAAGAAGGTATAATAATCATTGATACTATCAAAGGCTATTTATTGTTTTGCTCTGGTATGATCGATTTTCATTAACCTTGTAATCCACTATTAATGGATCATGTGCATATCATGTTGATATTTAATTCACAAGTACTAATGCGTCTGTCGTCTTGCAATTTGATTGGGTGGATATCTCGTACACATTTACGATTGTCGATCAAGGGTCATAATTCGTTCCAAAAAAAAAAGGATCAAGGGTCATAATTATTAATTATGTGTTAGCTTGTTACTTGATATCACGTGGGACTTATGAATTTGTGATTTTCGTTTTATGAAGCATCTAAGTTAAAAACATCATGTATTCGGAATCCTATTGGACGGTGGCTTTGAATTGGAACGGTTGACCTTATGTTATTGGACCTCATTATTTATCATTCGTGGGTTTGAACGTGACGTTTTATTTTGGGATATTAATATTGCTTGGTAGTTGAATGTTAATACTGGTCCCACTACTCATCACGTGTATTGGAGCAAGATCAACATAGCTGACGTTTTTTTTATTGGATGTCATGGATAATAACGAGTATTATATGGGTAAGTGATTGATATATTCGGTAGAGGGGTACATCTGTGATATCGAGTACAACCTTTGTCGACAAGTGACTGGTAGTGGCCCACAAATGAGTATTGACTTAAATGTTTATACTGCCAATTGGTTTTTAATGTTTGTTTTTTTTGTTGATCAAGCGCAATTGGTGACAAGGGTCGGTGTGGCATTAGATATTATGGTGTGGAGCATGATACGTTTGACCATGTGTATAAGCATGATATTTTAACATTTGTGGTGCTTAGAACGACAATGGATAATGAAGCAAACAAAGTCACGGTTAGTACTGATAGTTCATCGGGTGACACACGTTTTTAATTCTCGTATGGTTTTCGATTTGAGGGGAAGTCGAGCATGACGATTGTTATGGATTTTTGGCGACACACACATGGATATTGGTTCACACACACAAGGAGTTTGGTTATTTGTTCTTAAAGATATTAAAAAGCTCGAAGTTGATTTTATTGAAGAATTGATTACGAATAGGATTATTTATCACCTATTTGAAGGTAAAGTGGAATTACTTGGATACGTGTTTTATCATACCTTTTAGCAGGAGGTAACTTGTTTGTGCTTCAATGATTATGACAAAGAATTGACATAACACTTAAAGGAGGGACGTTATTATGCTCAGTGATTATCGTCAAGAGATTGAGGTCTCCCTATACATAGGTATACGTTCAATGTCATCTATAGTGCAAGATATAAGATACAAGTTTGGGTTATTTTACTTCTTCATCAAGTTCGTTATATTTAGTTTTCTTCACAAGTGATCATTACAAAGAGCTTACCGATTTGAAGAATCAAGAAGATGGTTAACATATGGGTTTTAGAGGAAGCTTATTGATAAATATTTAACCATATACATGCATCACTCAAGGGGAAGTGTTTGATTTTTACTACTGTTGATCATTATTACTACTGCTAGTTGCAGTTTCTATTGTTTTGAATCCATTTTTCTTATGGTCCGTAATGGTGGGCGATTTTAAACATTGGAAGTCTTAGATTGGAAGTATGATATTGGTTCGTGGTGGTCAAGATCATTATTTTCATACGTTCCCTATTTGGATAATAACAAAAAGGGGAAGAGATGTTTGAGTGGCATGGCATGGATTAAGGGGAAGACAAAGGAAGACATACTTGTTTCATTCATGGTGAGATCCCTGATCTCAATTTCTCTACTTCGTCTAGGGAAGTTCATTCAAGAATGGTTTTGTCATTATCAACTAGGGGAAGATTGTTGGGAATTATAAGTTTGAGTTGATAAAGACAAAAAGAATGAAACAAGAGGGACTTAATATGACATAAAGGAAACCTACAAAAAGATGGAGGGACTTGCTTGCAAAAGAAGTTTTATTTATTAGTCCTTATCCTCTAGTATATAAAGAGGACATAGGTGTAGGTTTTAATTAAGTCTTCCATAATGTAGTCGACTAAAGAGGTGTGTGTGTAACCTAGGCGTAGCATATAAACGCCTAGGGATAGTTAGTTAGTGTTAGATCAAGTCTTTGATCTTTATTATAGTTAGTTAGTTTATGATAATAAAAAACCTTGTTCATAATAATGTTGATTCTATGTTTGAATATTCCGCTTTCATTATTATGTGTTCCTAGATATAATATTAGACCTCGTCTAAGAGCTACAACGATCTTTACAAAAATTGTTAGTAATAAGCATCATTACAAGCATTTCCAAGCACCACGTAACAATCAACAACAATATAAGAAACACCATCCATTTGTTAAAATTTTTCATGATATAAAATCATGAAAAGGGAACACAATGAAGTGTTAGTATAAGAATAAAATCCAAAAAATTATACTAGAAAATGAAAAAAAAATACAAAGAAAAGCCTAGAAAAATAAAAATGCTTAAAGAGAGTAAACTAGGACCCTCCTATTGAGGTGGTGGATGAGCAAGAGCATTGATGCACTCTAGGATGTGATTGAGGATGAACCTCATTTCGTCTTGAAGCTCATGGACCATCACCCGGGTCCTTTCGGTTATGTGGGCGGTCCGCTCACACTTTGAGCAACCATGTCTAGGAGGGTAGTATGGTTCATGATTTTGTGGTGGTGGAATGGTGGAGTTGTTGTTTTTGGTGTTTGGAATGGTGATTATGGAGGCTAGCAAAGCACTTTGCATTTGCATAGCATCACTAAGATAAGAATCCACCATATTGGAAAATTGGTGGAGATGATTGAGCTCGGCTTCAATCTCTTCTTTGGTGGGGTGATCCTCCCACATGGATTCCTCAATGTTTTCTATATGATAGGGCATTGATGTTGTAGGTAGTGGTTGATCCCCATACAAAGGGCCATAGATTTCCTTGTGGATGTGATGGAAAAGAAGAGTCTTGGTCCTAACGGGGCGTTTGGGTCAAAAGAAGGACGTGGAGACTCATGAGCTATTCGCTCAATAGTACCAAAAGATGGTAGTGGTAGTGGATGATTGGGCCTAGGAGGCAAGTCCTCCAAGTCTTCCAAAAATGGATTTGGAGATGTAGGTGGTGTAGAGAATAACTCTAATGGGATGAGTGTTGGAGATTTTGGAGGTGATGGTGATTTTGATGTTTGGATAGGAGCCGGTGGTGGTGAGCTAGGAGTCTTTGTTGGTGGTGGAGTAGTGATGATGATAGGTGATTGTGGAGGTGGTGTAGGAGTAGCTAAAGTGAGAGTTGTTTCATCTCTTATGGGAGATGAGATGGTTAATGGAGATGACTCGGAAGAGGAGCTTATGTTGACGAAACAACAAGATCTTACGCTCATTCTAGCGGTTCTTTTGCAAGGCTTTGTTGATGGTGAAGACTTAGTCATTTTGGCTCAAATTTTTGCTAGTATATTGGAAGATTTGAGAAGGTGTGAGGATGATCATGGTAAAAGCTCTTAATTTATAGGAATGGAAAATTATGGAGAAATGTGTTTGATTTGATGTTAAACCATAGAAGAGATGAGGTTCCTAATTATTTTGAAGTTGGTTTAATGCTAGTCATATCACCTAAGTCAATCCATACAAGAAGGATGGAGTGAAGAGAAAAAGATTTGCAATAAATGTGTTCTAATGATTGTGGGATCTTTAGAATCAGATCACCCACGGATTGCAAGGAACCAAATTTTTGGTTCCTTCCTTTATGCAAAAGGGCTCCTTGGGTGGATTTTTGAAATTTTTGAATTTTGGTGGGAAATGGATATCCTATATGCCTAAGTGTGTTACACTAGTTCTAATATGGGTAAGAACTAGTTAAGATTAACCTAGAAGCAATGTATGGTAATTTGGAATGTTAAACTAAGAAAAATTTAGAGAATTACCTGTAGGATCCACGGCACCAAAAATTTACACATGCGGAACCCTTAAAAAGGTGCCGCCTGGTCCGCCTGTACAGGTACGGCGGTACCAAATTGCATAACAGACGGTACCAAAATTTTGGTGCCGTCTGATCCGTGGACACCAGAAAAGTTCACAGACCCATTTTTTCGGTGTCGATGAGTTTTCCGAAACCTGAAATTTTTCTTAAAACATGTGACATTAATCATTTCTAGTTAGGAAAAGTCATTAACACATATACAAACATAGTGGAGCATATACTTTGACCAAGGGCTAACGATTTTCACATAAAAGTGAAAATGGGTAAAATTTGATAACACACTTGTGCTATCCCCCTGCATGAACCGGTTAGCATACAACATTGTTTTAAGTCATATTATCATCCTACAAATTAAAAACAACCAAATTGTATCATACATCAAAGTTATTGTCTTGTTCCAAACACTCCTTCAAATGAACCTCACTTATCCAACTTCTTGTAGATCTTGTTCATCATCCTACCAAGGCACTTGAACATCCTCTTGGTTTGCTTGAACCCCGCCGATTCATTCTCAATCTCGGGGAGAGATGCATAGTACTCTTGAGGTGGAAGACGAGAATTTAGGAGACCGTCCTCGGAGCTATTTGATGATGATAATGATGGAGTTGGAGGTTTTGCCCTTTTGCCTTTAGTTTTAGCCACTCGCTCGTCACTCAAGGGCACAAAAATGTGAGGGATGAGAGCATAGTCAAGCTTCAACCCTTTTGGGCTTGGTGGAATGGGTGCAAAAGCTCTATAGAGGCGGGTGAGGAGCATCCCGTAAGGAAGAGAGACCGATCCTTGAGTTGGAATGTCAATCATTCTCCTAGCAATGTAGCAGGCTAAATTGAATGGTTGACGGGTGGACAAGTTGTAGAGCATATGACAAAGGCAAGCATTGATATGGTCCCTATTTCCTATTGTGCTAATGACATTGGCTCTAAGGAGTTCCTCCCATTTCTTGAATTTGAGCTTAAGCTCATTGAGCTCCATACCATATGGATCCGGTTTACTTCCTTTCCCTTTCGGGTGACACGGGTTAGAGCGGCCCTTGCGTTAAAAAGGTGCTCATGGATGACATCCTTATCCGCTAAAGGAGTTTGGTAGGGAAGAGAGCGGTCATTGATTGCATCAAGGATAGTGAGTAACCACTTATCCGAGTAGACACATGTAACTTGGTTGGGAATTCCTAGCACTTGAGCAAATTGGCTTAAGGGGATGGAGTAGTCGTTTTGATTGATCCTAAACCTAAGACCAAATTCATCATCCTCATCAATGAAGGCCGTAACACTAGCATAGAATTCTAAAACAAACATAGGGAAAATGGGTTCATCGATGTCAAGGAGACAATCGAAGTGAATGGTGGCAAGTTCTTGACGGAGATTGGTTCCGTCGACAAAGGAGGAGTGAATGGTTCTACCCTCATGGAAGTACCTTTGCTCTAGACTCTTAAAGATTTCGACTTGTTCTTTGCAGAGGCCCTTGGTTTTGTGATGTTTGGGAATGTAGCTAAGAGTATCCTTGTGATCATAGAATCTTGCGGCTACATTGGTTATTCCTATGAGCAAGAATTTACATGTTAAAAATGAGAACAAACTTAGCGTTTTGGTTCTAGTGTGTGCCTATATGAAAACGATTTGGAGTTGCGGTTATCTCGACTCATTTTATGCATAAAATGGTTTTTAGTGGGGGTGTTTGGCAAAAGGCATGAGATAACCCAAACGATCCTAATTCAATGTGGCTTCATTTGAATATACCCGTGAATGCATATTAGTTATGCATTACCTTTAGTATTCAAGAGCATGCAAGTGATGAAAATTTTACGTTTCTATTTGTATTAACAATGAAAAATTGTTTTCCTACAAGTGAGAAGCTTTTCAAAATTTTTGACATGGGGTGTTTGGTTATTTTGAATAAGGCCTTATAGTCATTATCCTTTGATTAGTGGGAAACATGATTTCTTTATGCAATGTGACAATGTAGTACCTAATTTCAATGACTAGTTATGCAATTTGCCAATTGAATCCATGTTTTGTACAAGAATATACATAAATCCCCATGTAATGATTTTGTACACAAATTGGAATCCTAGACTCAGAATTAAGAGATGAAATGTAGTTAGGATACTTACAATAATGTTATCTTCAGTGATTAGTGGGTGAGAAAGTGTCAACAATGAGTTAGGTCTAATGTTGAAATGTTTTGGTAAAGTAGGTTGTGAGGAAGAAGATGTTTTGTAGGTAGCATTTTTGCTACTGTTGTCACCACGGACCAGACGACACCAAAAATTTGGTTCCGCCTTTGTTGTCGTTTGGTGCCTTGGGAATAGTAGCAGAACTAAACTAATTTGTTTTGTTTTGTTCTAAGGTTTAGACTATGTTTTAACTACATGTTTGGTTCCATTAGCCCTAAACCAAGTATAAGAAGATTAAATGGTTCTCGTTTGAGAGGCTTAGTTAGAATGTCGGCAATGTTGTCTTCGGAGGATACTTTCTCAATTGAGATGTTTCCTTTTTGAACATTATCGCGAAGAAAGTGATGGCGGATTTCAATATGCTTCGTACGAGCATGTTGGACGGGATTTTTGCTGAGATCAATAGCTCCTTTGTTGTCGCAAAGTATAGAGATACCGTTGAGATGAATTCCGTAATCCACGAGAGCTTGCTTCATCCAAAGAGCTTGTTGACATGCTTTTCCGGCTGAGACGTATTCAGCTTCAGTAGTTGAGATAGCTAAAGCCGTTTTCTTCTTTGCAAACCATGAGGTGAGACAATGTCCGATAAAAGTGCAAATACCACTTGTATTTTTTCTATCGACATAGTCACCGGCATGGTCCGAGTCGGCATACACTATAGTTTCTACACCCGTTCCATTGGGATACCACAATCCTAAACATGTGGTTCCCTTAATGTATCTAAATATCCTTTTCAAGGCTTCTAAGTGTGATACTTTGGGATTTTCTTGAAAGCGAGCGCATAGACAAACACTAAACATAATGTCGGGTCTACTAGCCGTGAGATAGAGTAGGCTACCAATCATTCCTCTATATTTAGTGTTATCTACTGATTCACCTTCCTCATCCTTGGTGAGTTTAGTGTCCGAAGACATGGGTGTCTTAGTTGGTTTTGAGTCTTCAAGACCAAACTTCTTAAGCATATCTTTTATATATTTAGATTGGTTAAATAATATGCCATCTTCTAGTTGTTTAATTTGAAGTCCTAGAAATAAGTTTAACTCACCCATCATACTCATCTCAAACTCATCGTGCATGATTTTAGAGAAATCATCACATAGCTCTTGACAAGTTGATCCGAATATGATGTCATCAACGTATATTTGAACAATGATAATGTGTGATTCCTTTTTCTTGGTAAAAAGAGTATTATCTACTAATCCCATGGTGTATTTGTTTTCAACAAGAAAAGTCTTAAGTCTATCGTACCAAGCTTTTGGTGCTTGCTTAAGACAATATAATGCTTTCTTGAGTTTGAAGACATGATGTGGTTTCTCAAAGTCAGTAAAACTGGGAGGTTGAGCAACATATACTTCTTCGTTAATAAACCCATTAAGAAACGCACTCTTAACATCCATTTGAAATAATTTAAAGTCATAAGCACATGCATATGCAAGTAAGATTCTAATAGACTCGAGCCTAGCTACCGGTGCATAAGTTTCATCATAATCAATCTCCTCTTGTTGATTATAACCTTGTGCGACAAGCCTAGCTTTGTTTCTAGACACTACACCATTTTCATCCATTTTATTTCAAAAAACCCATTTCGTTCCAATTATAGTTTAATCTTTAGGTTTTGGAACTAACTTCCAAACATCATTTCTAACGAATTGGTTTAATTCTTCTTGCATAGCAATTACCCAAGATTCATCTTTTATTGCTTCATTTATGTTTTTCGGTTCAGGGGTAGATACAAAACAAAAATGATTACTTTGATTTTGGGCTTGTAATCTTAAGGTTCTTTGATTTAGTTGTCCTATGACCTTTTCTAAAGGATGACTTATGGATTCTTTGATGTTTATAATTTTATTATTTAATGGTTCATCTTCCTTGTCATTTTCAATTATTTCTTGACTTTCTACAAGTTGACTTTCAACTAAGTCATCATCTACCAAAGGTGATGTCTTAGAGAGAGGTGGACTTTCGTCGAATGTTATGTTCAAAGATTCCTCACTCTCATTGTTTCTTTGTTTAAGACAATGTAAGCTTTACTAGTTTGTGAGTAACCAAGAAATACACCTTCATAAAACTTTGGGTCAAACTTGGTGAGATAATCTTTAGTATTGAGAATGAAACATTTACATCCAAACACTCTAAAATATCATAAAGTTGGCTTTTTACCTTTATATAATTCATGTGGTGTTTTGTTTAAGAAAGGACGTATTAAGACTCTATTTAAAATATATGTAGAAGTGTCAATGGCGTTACACCAAAACTTTTGAGGAATGTTTTGTTCATTAAGCATTGTTCTACTCATTTCTTGAATGGTCCTATTTTTACGTTCTACAACTCCATTTGATTGAGGTGTTCGAGGGCCCGAGAAGTTGTGTGTTATACCATTTGCATCACAAAAGTTTCCAAATTGTATTTCATTGTCAAATTCACGACCATGATCCGTTCGAATCGACACAATGTTAACACCTAGTTGATTTTGAATTTTCTTGCTAAGAATTTCAAATTTATCAAAAGCTTCATTTTTGGTTTTCAAAAACAACGTCCAAGTAAACCTTGAGTAATCATCTGCTATGACCAAAGTGTATAAGTTGCCTCCATAGCTTCTTATAGCAGATGGACCAAACAAGTCCATATAAAAAAGTTCTAGACACTTAGATGTGGACACCATGTTTTTAGCCTTATGACTGCTATGGGTTTGTTTACCAACTTTGCAAGCGTCGCAAAAATGTTGGTCATATTTAAGTTTTGGTAAATTCCTAACTAGCTCTTTCGAAGATAGGTTTTGTATAAGTCTCATATTAGTGTGACCTAAGCGTCTATGCCAAAGAGTTGAGCTATCATCTAATGTTGTTAGACAAAGTTTGTCATTAGACATTTTATCTATTTTCATGACGTATATATTATTTTTCCTAACTCCTTTAGCTATGGTGATACCATCTTTTAGTATTTTACTACCATTTTCTTCAAATAGTACTTTATACTTTTTATCACATAATTGGCTAATACAAGTAGATTAAATCCTAACCTATCGACATGAGCAACATTTTCAATAGTTAGGGAGTTATGAGCGATCGTACCTTTGCCAATGATTTTGATTTTGAGATTGCTACCAAAAGTGACATTACCTCCGTCATACTCTTGGTATGTTGAGAAGAGGCTTTTGTTGCCCGTCATGTGTCGTGAGCATCCACTATCTTTTATCCACTCATCCGGTTCCAATCCAACTTTCAAGCATACCTAAGACATAAATAACTCAAGCGTTTGGTCCCCAATATCTCATGGGTCCGTTTGGGTTAAACATACATTTACTTGATTCACGTATGGAAATGATGGGTAAGAGTTCCATGGTATGTAATCTGGAGTTTGATATGGTCTAGGGAAGTTTTGATTCCAACCGTTATGTTGATAGTTGGGTTGTATGTTGTGGTTGCTCTTAGGAAAGGGGCGTTTGGCAAAAGGTGTTTTATGTCATTGTTGAGTAGTTTTAGATCTAAATTCATTTCTAGCAAGTCCTACTCATGATGTAACAGCAGGTTTTAGTTTGACACTATCCTTGGTTTTCTTTGTTACTTTGACAAATTCACTACGGTCCGTATCACAAATATTCTGTCCTGCTGCAGTCCCCACGGTACAAATTTTTACAAAGGACGGAGCCTTATTTTTGGGTCCATCTGGTCCGTGCTGCACTGCAACAGTTTTGACAGTTTGTTTGTATTTTTCGGCCATTTTGGTTTGACTCTTTGGAATTAACACCTCATTAAATCCTAGCCCATTCATGTTTCCTGGTGTTTTTTGAATTCTAACTATTTCATCGGCACAAGCAATGTTTTTGTTAAACCTTTTAAATTTAGAATTATGTTCGATTAGAACATCTTGTGTGAGCTTTAGTTTTTCTATTTCAAGATTAAGCTCTTGACATGATTTGAAACCATCATCATTTACTTTTTCCTTTTCTAATCGTTTTGCCTTTTCTTTTAACTCATAGACTTGATTTTCTAAAAATTCCTTTTTAGTCTTTAAAAAATTATTTTTAGTTATGATTTTTAGACTAAGCTCACACAATTTATTATATTGTTTTTTCAAAGTATCATCATCAATAGAGGAATAAGATGAGTCGGAATGTACCTCGTTTGACTCATGTGCCATTAGAGCGATCTCATCCTTGCTTGACTCTTCATTATCCTCACTATCACTCCAAGCACTACTTACAAAAGCTCGTTGAGTTTTGCTTTTAGGTGGCTTGGGACAATCTCCTATTAGATGACTTGCATCACCGCATCTAAAACACTTTCTTTCACCTTTACCCTTTTTGTCATCCCGATCTTTTCGGAATGGCTTCTTTTCTTCTCGAGGTTGTCTTACAAACTTTCCTCTTCTTCTAAAGAACTTTTTGAAATCTCTAACGGCCATGGCATACTCCTCATCTTCACTACCGGAGCAAGATTCGTCATCATCAGTTGATTCCGTTCTTGCTTTTAGAGCAACGGATTTGATTTTCTCACTTTTTCCTTTGATGATTTCCGAATCTTTCTTCATTACCATTTCGTGTACTTTGACGTTTCCGATTAGCTCGTCTAGTGTCACTTTTGAGAGATCTTTTGATTCCTCAATAGCCGTCACTTTAGCTCTCCACTTTGGATGGAGTGCTCAAAGAAATTTCCTGACAAAGTTCTTACTATGAAAAGATTTATCAAGTGCTTTAAGAGATGTAATAATAGTATTAAAGCAAGCAAAGTCACAATCAATGGTTTCATCTTCAGGGATAACAAATTGTTCATATTGTTGAACAAGAAGATCAATTTTGTTATCCTTGACTTGTGAATTTCCTTGATGTGTAATAATCAAAGATTCCCAAATATCTTTAGCGGTTTCACACATAAAAATTCTTTCATATTCTTTTCTAGGCAAAGCATTATAAAGCATCATTTTAGCTTCATTATTTTTAGCTATTAATTTCTTTTGATCATCAACAAAAATATCTTTTGTTGTAGAACTAAAATCCCCTTTAACAATAACAAACCAAAGATCTATATCTTTTGATTTTACATATGTTTCAAAACGGTTTTTCCAATAGATAAATCCATTGTTTTCAAAGAGTGGTGGTCTTTACATAGATTGCCCTTCTTTAAAGTTTTCAGAATCCATGGATCATTTCAAGTTTATAAAATACAATATATTTTAGAAATTCTTGAGCAACGAGGCTCTGGTACCAATTGTGGAAAACTAGAAGGGGGGTTGAATAGTTTACCGATTAAAAACTTTGTTTTGAAACTTATTGAAAGATCAATTGATATTGATCTTAGATATGTTAGTTAATAGTAATCAATATGCAAACAATATATAAAGAGTAGATAAGGAAAGAAACAATCAAACCACAACAAGTTGTTTATAGTGGTTCGGTCTACAAGGACTCTTTTTCCTTGCCCTACTCCACTCCCCGAGTCTCACACTCGAGAGTTTAACTTCACTAGTCAAAAGCTCCTTTCACCGGCGGAGAAACCTTTACACTTCGCTTACACACTATTTCTGACACTAAGCTAGATGTCGAGTTCTTTTCAAGGGTACAACCACTCCCACACACAATGTACTTTAAGGACTAAAATACTAACCACTCACACTCACAAGATTATGATGGTTTGGTACAACAATGATGTATGAATCAAACACAAGATCATACAACAACAAACAAACAAGACTTTCCAACTTCTTGTTGAAGCTTGAATGTGCCTTGATCTTCTTTGCTACAAAAGAGATCACTAATATGATATGAAACTGAGTTAGAAATGTTAGAGAGAAGGAACGAATGTAAATATGATGGAAAGGGATAAAAAACAACTTGGTTTGGCTTTGCTATTTATAGCCAAAATGCTCAGCAGGCACCACGAACCCCTCAAAAGGGTTCCGTCCGTGTTGTTTTTTGATGTCGTCGGGGTCTGACAGCAAGATCACCAAAATCTTACCAAAGTCAACCATATCTATCCAAGATTGTGTAAGATATGTAGAGTCTAAATCTACACAAAGTATCTAGTGAAATCTTCTAAGAATTTCAATGATGCACTACATGATGTCATGTGTTTGTTTTTCTATTTTTAGAAATATGTTAAAATGTAAATACATATGTAATGTTTTGTTTTAAGAAACCAAAACATTCTTGAACTAAAAATACTAACATATGTTATGGTTTAGAGTCATATCAAAATGATTAATCACAATGTAAATGCTTGAGTGATGAAGATATTATTTGAAAAGCTTGTTTTAATATCTATTAAACTTGACAAGCTTTGAGCTTTATAAAAATTAAATTTACTTTAGTCATTAACAAAACTTAGGTAAAGATCATAAAATATAAATAACGTTTAATGACGATATTTGTATTAACACTATGGTTGGAAAATCCGATTTACGGTTCTAAATTTGTGTTCAGATTTTGGTTTGTTTTCGTGCAAATTTCATACAACAACTAGAGATCATCTACGAAAGGCCAACGTCGCTCAGGCTGCAATTTAGGTAATCATAATAGTTGTAGGGATGAAACTGCAGAATCGTTGGTGCCACCATCATTCATATGTGGTGACTGTTTTTTTTAATGAAATATGAACCTTTGGTTCACTGTTTTTTTCTTCAAGCATGGACTCCACATGTGTGCATATTCCAATATTAAAGACTACTGATACAAAAAACTCAAATGAAACATGCATATTCTCCACTTTAATGACATCAATAGTGTATGCATTGACTGCTTTAATCAGTTGTTCATTTTTTGAAACCTGCACATTGCCTGCACATATTCCATTCATAAAGCACATGCTCATTTGAAATTCTACCTATAAAAACAGCTCCAACAAACATTGATTCACCAAACAATAATCTGAAAGAAACCACAACATGGATTTTGGCAAGAAAAAAGGTTTTTCTTTTTCATCTGAATCTTGATATAAAAAAAGCACAACATTACCAGATGTACTCACTTTTTCATTTTTTAAATGTGCAGGTACCATGTACATTTCAAACACTGAATCAAGCTCAGAAGGCGTTGGCCTTCCTATGGAATGGAACAACTACTTTCCGCCTGGTTATTACAGTTCAGGATCTAAAAAAGAAGATGTTAGGAAATGTTAAACCTCCAAAACAGGTTGCCCAAGGAAATGATAATGCCATGGCAAAAACTGCAAAGCAGATTGCGAAAGAGGCTTTTAAATCCAGGCTCAAAGTCCTTGGCCTTCCCAATGATCATTTTTGTCAGGAGATAGGTATGAAAGCATTTGCCAAAGATGGGTCAAAAGGGAAAGGGAAAAAAATTTAACCGTTAGTCAAATATGATGTGTATTGGTAGTTTCTCAATGGCTTAACTGCCTTTGAATAAAACTGTGGGAAGCTGGAGTATCATATTGTCACTGAAAATTGCATTTGTTGTTACGCGTATCATCCCAGATGTACTTTATCCAAATTTTGTTTGGTTTAGTGTGCTGCAAAGTTGCAATTACACATGTGTTTGGTGCAATAATTATCGTGGTTGTTTATGGCTTTCTAGCTGCAGAAATGTTAGGTCACTAAGTTTACAACACAAGCATCAATAGAAAGAATAGAGAAGAGAGAAGGCGGATGAAAAATAAACAAAACACACACACTCGTATGAACTAAGACAGTTACGCGTAGGAGTATGAAAGAGAGATAAATTGAACAACCAACCCTCAAGTGAGGGTTATTACAAGGTATTTATAGGAAGGGGAGCTAGGGCAACACTCCTACTCCCTTCCTTTCCTTAATGGACATGGGCCTAAGCTCATGGGCCTTCTACATAAGCTTAAGCTAATAACAAACATAAAGGCCATAATTATGCTAACTATTACATATAAATCACTAACACTTGATTTAGGTTTAGGAGTGATTCCAACAATCTCCCCCTAAGTGTTGGTGATGAATGAATATGAACGGTTAAGGTGCAGATGTAATAGTAGCTTTGACGTCTTCTGACATTCTTCTTTCTTGTGAGAAGAAATGCCTTGATTCGAACAATCTCTCCAGTGTAGAGAAATTGTCTTCTTTGAACAGTTCTGCTTAGACGTCATAATTATCTTTGTTCTTTGTTCTTTGTGATGAAAGGGATAGTATGTTGTTGTAGTCTGCATCAAGTCTGCCTCAGGTCTGCTTCGCTTCTCCAGTGTCTCCACGTCATTCTTTAACATGCTCACACGCTCTTTGACGTTGGATTTCAGTACTGATGAAGTTCTTTAAGTCTTTAACTTTGTAGATTCTTTGGCTTGAAGAAGAATCATTTTGACTTTTGTGTTGCTTTGAGATAGAACTTTCATTAGTGATGATGTTGGCATGAGCATGTGAAGAATCTGCACGATCGTTCCGCTCCAGAGCTTCCATAAGAAGAAAACATGAAAACGGTTAGTAATAAGCGGATTCCGGCACTTACAAGTTTGAACTTCGAGAGTGTTAACAGCATAGTGTGAAAACACAACTCTAATTCTTACAAAGGCCATTCCTGAACTGGAGTCCCACAAGTGAGATAACACGATGTACCGAAGTACACCTACAGTTCAGATGAGTCGCTGAGGTACACCGAAGCATCACCTCACGACTGTAGACCATTTGAGACACACTAAGAGTAATCCACGGGGAGTTACCAAAGTGACCTGCTGTTAGGGCTGTTTGATGTTGACCCTGGCAGGAGTTTCCATTTAATCACTAAGGATCACAGTTGTGAACCTCTCATAAATGTTCTCGACAGATTGCTAAGATCTGTGAAGGACTCGATAACGTACCACTGATGTTCTTATTTTTGAACATCAAGTGATGAAATGTCAAGTGTACCTAAGAGATCTTTTGATGAATCTCGTGGCTCTAGACTCAATAGTGCATTTTGGTTTTCCTGAGTGGAGACTAGGGAGAGGGTATCCTTCTTCAATATCAGCAATCTCTAAGAGAAAGCCGATAGATTATGTAGGGTTCCCTGTGAGAATGAAACAAGCTTCTGTTGAAAGAAACTTGAGTGGCTAAGAAGGTTTAGTGCATGCGTCACTGGGTCCATGACGACTTTTAATCTTCAATACCAGCGTCATCAAGTGACAGCCAGTAGCATATGAATTGAACCCGGTGTCTGCCCTAAGTTGAATAATCTGGAGGGCTATTTCTTTTCACTCTTTTCTTTGCATTTCTTTTTTGATTCTTCAACTCCTTCTTTCTCCGATTCTCATTTTCTCCTTTTTCCAATCATACCTAAGGACTTCTAATTCTAACTATTGGTAGTGTCCTTGGGTAGATCCCTCCGGCTCTGGCGGATCATAGGACGGTTATTCCTAACCTTAGTCACCTTATAACTCCATTACTAACCTATGTTGCCATAAAACCATGTTCATGAAAATCTCTCAAAGTGTTTGTGAATGAAAAACATTTTAGTACCATTGTCGAGAGATAAATATTTTGCATAAATACTCCCCCTCCACAT
Organism: Chrysanthemum seticuspe; assembly: GCA_019973895.1. Lineage (NCBI taxonomy): Eukaryota > Viridiplantae > Streptophyta > Magnoliopsida > Asterales > Asteraceae > Chrysanthemum > Chrysanthemum seticuspe. The sequence continues at coordinate 111,777,160 of BPTQ01000004.1, forward strand.
GTGCTTAAGAGTTTTAACGGAAATCTGCACAGTGAGGAAAGAGAGCGCACCTTTTGAATTTATCAACTCAAGATAGACAATCCCCCGCGAGACACGGTTACGTTGTATAGTTAAAGAGTTACATTGTCAGCTTTTAGGTGACAACTAGCTCTAACAACTACCTTGAAGGTGTAGACAAACCTTGAAAGGTTGTCATACCCGTCAGAGTTCATGTCTACCAAGAGTTTCTCGAATGGTACTTTCTACTTGGACAAGTCCTTTGCGAGACACGTTTACATCACTAGCGAACTAGCTTGAAATTATTACCCGTCCCGGACAAGTCTTTTCAAGTTACTAACAGTTAAGTATCGTCAATTCGTTGGTTAAGTCTATAGCACAAAGATTCATTTGCAATTACACAACATATTTCTTATCACATAATTTTCTCCCCCTCAAAAATGGCATATAAAATGTTATTTTTGAAAAGTTGAGAATAAATATGACCATTTCGAGTGTTGCGGGAAGAGTGACACAAAGAACATTTTGGTGAACAAAGTTTTAACTCAAATACTCCCCCTCAACAAGTGATATAAACGGTTGTGGTTTTGAAAATCATAAGGGGAAGTACTTGTTCTTTTGATCAAAACCTTTAAAAGTGAAAGGTTTGATAGGTTTTACTCAAAAGTAAGAAGCTTTCGCTCCTTTTATAAGGATTGTGGCACTGAAGCGTACCACAGGGTCCTTTCATTACAAGAACGGGTTGTACACTGTTATGTGTGCACAAGCCATTGTCATAATTAAATCACACATCCAAAATATTATGAAATAGAAGCAGTTCAAGGGGTACTAGGAAGTCCATCTATCTTGCCCGGAATGCGAACAGGGCGTTGATAGCCGGCGAGAGCAATCCTGGGATGACCACCTACAAAGCTCTCTAATGTTCTGAACCGGTCCCTACGATACAACCTTTCATTAATTATAGTGATGATCCTCTTCACATCCCTTCGATCCTGAGAATTCCATCGCTTCGGAGACCCAATGCCTTCATGTATCGCCTTCAACCAATAAGCCAAGCCATCCCTAACCTTCTTCAATGTGTGATCCCCAAATTTGTGAAGATCTCTACATGCCATCAAGCAATTTCGTTGAAGTTCACTACGATAAACGACGCCGAATGGTTTGCTGACGAGGGTGTATTCTGAAAGCTGGTTGATGTCGGGAAGATCTAGCTGAGGTGGAGTAAAGTTGACACGGGTCTGATATGATTCAACTGCAAGCTGGAGATCTTCTACACGTTCTTTGATTACTATTCTTCTGATGAAGATAAGCAAGGACTTGATGTATTCACGTTGCACTTCAGTCGAGAATTGTCTCATGCGACCCTGTACTTTGGCAAGGTACATGTCTTCAATGTCGTTGATAGACAAATTCTCAAAGTCCGCTTCAGAGAATGCATAATCCCTTTCGTCTTGCCGTTTGACCACGATATTCTTGAGAAAAGTGTAGTCCCATTTAGATGAAAGATCAACATGTTTAATAGCCACGATTGCTTTAGTACTGAACACTTCATGTTGAGACTTCTGAACCTGGCAGCTTCTGTAGTAGATTCATCGGCGTTCCGGCAAATGGTGAATCCCATACAATGCATCACGGTCATATACTGCCACATTGTTGGAGAACATGTGGTTAGCCCTTTCCTAGATGGCTATGCAATTAGAGTATATGGCTGCCGGGAATGGAAGTGTCAGAGATGTAGCTTATTTCCTTGAACCATCGCCACCGTGTAGAAGAAATTCCAAGTCTTTGTTGAAGAAATATCGGAATAGAATCCTAGGCTGATCTGGTTGGCCAATTGTTGGTAGAGGTTTAGACCAGTCGGTGTAATATAGAGGGTTGTCCCGTTTGGTGAAGTCAATGTTTGCTTCGGGGTTGAGCCAATCCATGTTGTTAGACATAGCTCGTGCTATATTATCAAGGTGATACTCAACTTCAATAGCACTTTCCGAGCTGTCTTTGAGCAGTTGAAATGCTTCATTCTTGATGCGCTTCAACTCGGATTTTGTCATCTTTTTCACACGGAATTTCTCTTGCAAGAACTTAGCATGCTCCAATGTACTACCGTCTTCCAGATCTTGACCTTCAGGTGGGTAGGGAGTAGAATTAACAAGTGTAGAAAACCAGTCGTATTCATCGGTGTTATCTTCATCTAGCCATGATACGACATCAGCCTTAGACACCTTCTTCTTATTTTTCTTAGGTCTGGATGAGGATTCTGGTTTCTTAACTTTGTCGGGAGAGGCGGGTTGTTGTTGGGGCTCATGGAATTCCTCATCGTCACCACCCGTATACTCAAAGTGATCACCGGTTTTCTGAGTCTCGGGTGGTAACTCAGAAGAATCATGAGGTTTTTCAGTAGAAGAGCGAGGAGGAGACCTTTGTTGAGCTGGAGTCCGTTGGGGTGGAGGTTGCATAGAAGATGATTCACCAGACTTCTTTGGGCGTTTAGGCTCGTCATTCTTATCCTGATCCTTATCTTCATCGTCGCGTGGACGCTTAGGCCTTTCAGCTTCTTCTCTGCATGCTGATTTTAGTTGGTATTCCAGCAATGCTTCAAAAAATTTACCTTCGTAGGAGGCAAATGTTGCAGATCATTTCGACATTTGAGCTACCAGCCAGTTAACCAATTCAGCATCTGAGAAGATTATGGGATCAACTGGATTGATGTTCACATGCATTGGAGTTGATTTCATAGTCTGTTTGGCCAGGTGTAAGAGATTCGGATAGAGTTGTTTGGTGAACAGTTCCTTAGTAATTCCAGGAACGATGTCAAGAAGGTACTTGTGAGTGTATCCTTTGATCATCTCGTCCATTTTCCCTTGAAGATCATCTTTCATGAGCTTCTGGACATACTCCCTTTCAACTTTCATCTCGTCATTCTTGTCATGAAGGTACTGTACCTGATCAGCAAGAAAATTCAGCTTCTTGTAAAGCACGTCTTTCTTTCTGACCTGTTTGACAGCTTTAACGATTCGTGTCATAGCTTGAGAAATCCAAGAGGCAGTTGGCTTCTTCACTGATCTGGATGTGGATCTGGTTGTTCTTTTTTATGGTGGTGGTGAGGAGTGAGAGGATGAATCCGATGATGATGAGATGTGAAGAGACTCCGGGTCCTTTGGTGGTTCAGAAGTTTCCTTCTTTGAGCGTGTAGGACTATCCAGAAGAAACATATCATAATCAACATCTTTATCTTTCTCGTACTTTTCAGTTTCTGGTTCTTCAATGTCATACTCAATAGAATCTTCCACGCGCTTTTGTTGTTGCTCCAAAGTGGTGGCACCAGTTCCCTTATCGGGTCGATTAACCGCATCAGGATCTTATGTAGGTTGAACTTCACCACTTGACCCTCCTGGGCCACCCATTTGATCCTTAGCAAATTCTTTCGCAACGTGTTGGAGTCTAACGAATTTGAACTTCCTCCTGTAATCAGTTTTCAGTGGCTGTTCTTCTGAGCTTTCCTCTTCGTGCTAAATCACTGGAGTCTTCCCTTTGCTTATATCTGCTGGTGGACTGGGAGGTTTTGCTACTGAAGGAGGTGCTTCGGTTGCAGATTCAGAGTAGAAGACCTCTTCGTCAGATTGTGTATCTTCAGAGCTTTCGTCCACTAGCTTTCTTGGTGGTTCAGGCTTTGGCACGGGAATGGGAACAGCTTCCTTAGAAGGAACAGTCCTTTTTCGTGGAGGATTCCTCTTGGGGAACTTCCTCTGACTCTCAGTGGTTGCAGCACTCCCTGCACACCCTCTTCTCGTTCTCCTTATAGGTGTACCAGAAGATTTTTCATCGAGAAAACCAACTTTGTTCTCTTTCACAGCTACCAAATATCTTTTATAAGAATAGAGCTGTTTGAGTTCATCTGAGAGAAGGAGATCCGGCAACACAACACCTTGTTTCTTGGTAGTTGACTCCTTAAATCTGACTGTTAGAGTGGGTTCGGACAACACGTCAAGATTGTCGGGGTCATTGATTCTCTTGGGGATATCAGAATTGAGTCCAAGAGCTCTTTGGATCAACAGTTTTGTGTATCTGATATAAGGAATCTTTGAGCCAAGCTTTTTGAGGAAGGTCATCATGTCATCCCATATTAGAGCTTGAATTTCGATGTGTTTCATGTTGATCAGAGCCCAAAAGATTTGCAGTTCCACGAACTTGGGATGCTCATAGCCACTATCACGACCAGAAACAAATTTTGTGATGATGATATAAAGGGTTCTCCAAGGCTGAGGAATGTTCTTAAGATCCACGTGAGAATGCTTATTAATAACCCCTGAAGCTTCGTCATACCCAATATCAATCAAGAATTGCAGAACCGTCTCTTCAGTAGGTGCAACAGAGTATTCAGTTGGTATGATGTCAGTAATGAGGAGAACAGCCCGTAAGTCTGCAGGAGTGATGGTGATTTGCTTGTGATTGAGCGTCACCGTCACAACATTTTGACCTTTGATCATCTGCATTGTATTCCAGAATTGTTGTATGTAGATCTCCGGAACAGTGGCAGAGTTGGTGAGCATGTTCTGATAGGGATGATTCTTCAGAATATCCACTGCAATGAGACAAGAAGATTCCGAGCAGGTGAGAGTTTCAAAGTCAACTCTGAGATTGTTCTTTCCAATCTTCATTGGATAGCCATGCGGGAAAATATCAGCAATGGTGAGAACGTTTGGTGCATCCACATTCATTTGAGCTTCCATGCCGTGATCTGAAACACATTTAGCCAAAAGAACCAACATATCGAAAGACATAATGTTAGTCAACAGAGGGTTTTATTGTCTAATTATTGAATGTGATGAGTCAATGATTGTTACGAGTCCAAAGTCACTTGTTTGTCCAATAGTCTAATGAAGTCGTGATAAGTTTTGTGAGTTAGTTAACTTTAAGTTTTAAAGTTTATGTTATCACTTATTTTTCACAATATATCAAATGTTTAAGTTTATTAGTGACATTATTGGTATCGTGACGTCATGATTTATTTATTTACAAGTTTGCACGCGTAACAATTCATAATGAAGGTTTAATCAAGGCTTATGCGTAGAAATGGTAGCTTATGCGTAAACAACAGTAATATACGCGTAAACGCAAACTTAAGCGTAGGACCCTGACTTACGCGTAAGAAATATTACGCGTAGGAACAAGGGACCTTATGCGTAGAGCTTACGTGTAAGCGCATATAAAACCTTACGCGTAAGGCTTACTCGAAAGAGTAGACCTTATGCGTAGAGGTCACTGTTTACGCATATCCTTCACAGGATACGCGTAGTCCCTTTGTAGAACCTTACGCATAAACGCTACGCGTAAGATTTCTCTTACGCATATCATGCTACTCGTAAGGTGATCCTTATGCGTAGATGGTTAACAACCTTGATTCTGATTTTTACGAGTAGCAAACCTGAAATAAATTCATCACAGCATCAATATTAACACCCACATTCATTGTATAACAGATTTACTCACAAATACTCAATCAAACAGTTACACGTAAAGAACCTTATGCGTAAACTAAAACCCTAAAGTTTATGAGTTACGTGTAAGAAATCTAGCCATGGAATTTGCACCAAAGTTTTTCTGGTAGTTCTAAGAAGTCATGTGAGTGATATAACCAAGTATTAACATCTAATTTGCAGTGAATCAAAAATACCCAAATCTCAAGAACATTAAACCCTAATCTCTAATTCTCAATCAATTAGAGTTTCTGGGTTGTTTTAAAGCCTACATATCATCAATTCACCATTATAAAAACATCACACAACTATCTTTTTGACCAAAAACATTCACATTTGAAAATACCCAAACCCACGCATAAACCCTAGTTTTTCAAATTCAACCAATACGTGATTCTGGGTGTGTTTTGAGTAGAAAAATGGTATTAGTGATGTTAAAGAAACGTTTTGACACTATCCTTTTAACCTCAAACTCACAAACATGATCATGTGTTCTTACGCATATGTGTATAACACAAAATCAACCATATACGTAAATTTAACCGTTGGATTCGTTTGGAAATCAAAACCAATGTTTAAAAACATGTTACAAGCACAAAATCACTTACAGATCGATGATCAAAACTTCGGATTTGTTGAACGATTTATAGGCGTAGGATTAGTTTGGTATTTGTAATAAATGTGAAGTGGTGAAGTTAGGTGGAGAAGTTTTATTAAAATAACTTTAAGCTTTTGGCAGTTTTAGTCCCTCCACCTTTTCCATTTTCATCCAAAGCCTTTTAACTTCCATTTTGGTTACCAAACGAAGAATACTTGGAAATAACTTTGACGACACTCCCCCTCGACTTAAGAAATATTGAAAGGTTATAAATTTTAGTCCGAGGAGTGTCAAAAACCAGAAATGTGACCACCAATATTAAAGAAACAACCGGGATAAGGTAACATGCAAGTACACGGTTATTTTGAAACAGTTAAGAATTTATTTTCTCCCCATCAACACTTGATCGAAAAAATACTGAATTTTGAAAGATTTGAGTGTTGACGGAAGAAATGTACTTTCAATGTTTGAAGAAATATAGATAGAAGAATATTTTTGTTGTTTTATCTGATTTTCTATATTTGTACTTTGTTTTTGAAAAATTATTTACAAAAGAGATTTTGGTGTTTGACTGGTTTTTAAGACTGTTTTAAGAGTTCATCCAATTCCTCTTTAGTCAAACACCGCATACCAATCCGGTGGACCAACTCATTAAACCTAGCGGGAGGCAAGGCTTTGGTGAGTAGATCTGCCAATTGGTATTCTGTACCCACGAAGTATAATTCAACTGTACCCTGTTCCACATGGTCCTTGATGAAATGATAGCGAAGATCGATGTGCTTTGATTTTGAGTGCTGAACTGAGTTGCACGAGATCGCAATGGCACTCCGATTGTCGCAGTACATCGGGATTTTGTCAGATACGTAACCATAGTCTTTGAGTTGTGTTCTCATCCAGATGACTTGAGCACAACACGCTGACATGGCTACATATTCTGCTTCGGTTGATGACAGCGATGTATAATCCTGCTTCTTCGATTTCCAGGACACCAGTTTATCACCAAGAAATTATAGTGCTCCTGAAGTACTTTTCCGCGAATCTAAACATCCTGCGTGGTCAGCATCTGAAAAAGCGATTAGTTCAGAACCAGAATCCTTCGGATACCAGATCCCCAAGTTAATGGTTCCTTTGATGTATCAGAGGATTCTTTTAGCCTCAGAGAGGTGGGTTTCAGTTGGTCTCGACTGATAACGGGAGCAGAGATAAACGGCAAAGACAATGTCAGGTCTGCTAGCTGTTAGATACATGAGAGACCCAATAATACTTCGATATTTGGTAGGGTCCACTAATTTCCCATGTAAATCAGCGTCTAGCTTCTTGGTATGAGTCATTGGTGTGGCATAAGTGTCACAGGTTTTCATTCCAAATTTGTTTAACATATCAAGGGCATATTTGGACTGACTCAAGAAAATACCACGGGGTGATTGATGAACTTGCAGTCCTAGAAAGAACGTAAGTTCACCCATCATGGACATTTCAAAATTTTTCTTCATTAGTTTTGCAAAAGCGATTGAGTACTTTTTATGTGTAGACCCAAAAATAATGTCATCCACGTAAATTTGAACAATTAAGATATGTGCCCCGTGATATTGTATGAAAAGAGTAGGGTTGACCGAACCTTTGGTGAAGTTATTGGCAATGAGGAAAGATGATAGCTTATCGTACCATGCCTGAGGAGCTTGTTTGAGACCATACAGGGCTTTGTTCAGTTTGTAGACATGGTTCGGGAACTCAGGATCAACGAATCCTTCTGGTTGGCTGACATAAACTGTTTCTTTAAGTTGTCCGTTGAGAAACGCAGTTTTGACATCCATCTGAAAGACCGTCATATTCATATGAGCCGCGAACGCGACAAATATCCGAACAGCCTCAAGACGAGCAACCGGAGCAAATGATTCTTCAAAGTCAATACCCTCCTCCTGTCGATAACCCTTAGCCACCAGTCGTGACTTGTTTCTGATTACGTTCCCTTCAGCATCTAATTTGTTCTTCCAAATCCATTTAAGACCAATGACGTAGACCCCTGTTGGTCTTTCAACCAGTTCCCATATTCAAGACGTTTGAATTGGTTGAGTTCTTCCTGCATGGATTCAATCCAGTTGTCGTTTGTCATTGTGTCTTTAATGTTTTTAGGCTCAGATTGGCAGACAATGAGTGCATAAATGCAATGTTCACCATCTGTGTGAAGACGTTGTCTCGTAACGACTGGTTGATTCGGGTTACCAATAATATTTGCCAGAGGATGGTCTTTTGTCCATCGATGTGTAGAGGGTTGATGTTGGTATACATTGTGCAGATTCTGAGGATTCAAATGGTTTGTTGATGATTCCATGACATCAGGTGCAGCAGTTTCATTAGCGAACGGGTTAAAGAACGCATTTGGATCAAAATCTGCAGGTGGGGGTACTTCATTAAGAACATCATCAGCCGGTTCATCATTGTTGGAAGCGATTTGTTCAACTGTTGTGGTGGAGTCAACTGGTGGTGCTTCTTCAACATTAGTTGTTGTAGCAGGTGTATCAGGTATAAGAGTAGTATCAGGTTGAGCAGCGGAAACAGCGGATACACCTGGAGCACGTTCATCAATATCGTCAATGAACAGCGGAGCAAATAACCTTTCCATTTGTTGACGAGTGAGCTGGGGGCTTTGTTCAGCTGATGATGGGTTTTGAGGGAAGTTTAAGCGGTTGTGACCGGGTTCCAAGCTGTTATGCTCAGAAGCCATCTCCGTAAGTTCATCAAAATGAGCATGAATCGTTTCCATAACCTGCTTTGTACGACGATTCCAGATCCGGTAACCTTTAGAATTCTCACAATATCCAATAAAGACTCCAATGTCAGCTTTGGCTTTGAGCTTTCCAAAATAATCACGATCATTATTCGGATAGCAAAGGGATCCAAATACATGAAAGTGTTTGAGATTCGGTTTATGGTTGTGGAGAAGCTCAAAAGGTGTTTTGTTGTGGCGTTTAGTAATCATAGAACGGTTTTGAGTATAGCATGCAGTAGATACAGCTTCTGCCCATAAGTAATCTGGAAGTTTAGCATTGATTAACATTGTTCTTGCAGCTTCCACTAACGTTCAGTTTCGTCTTTCAACAACTCCGTTTTGTTCTAGTGTACGTGCAATAGATGTCTGATGCTCAGTTCCCACTTTCTCATAAAATTCTCGAAGAGTTTGATTAACAAATTCAGTTCCTTTGTCTGTTCTTATTTGGCGGACGGTGTTCCGGAGCTGAACTTGAATTTTCGTGAGAAAGGTGATGATCATTTGTGGACCTTGGTCTTTGCTTCGAAGAAAGTAGACCCAAGTCCATCGTGAATAGTCATCAACAATTACTAAGATGTAGCGTTTGCCATTGATCGTTTGCACACGCATCGGGCCACACAAATTCATGTGAAAAAGATGAAGCACATGCTGAGAGTTGTGTTCCACCTTTGAAGGAAAATGAGCACGAGTGCTTTTCCCTTGTTCACAGGCTGAGCAAAGGTGATCTTTAGAATACCGGAATCGTGGGAGACCTTTAACTAGTTTGTGTCGAGAAATATTGGTTATGGTTTGAAAGTTTAAATGTGAGAGACGACGGTGCCATAGCAAGGATTTTGTTGATGTTGCCTTTGAAAGTAAGTAGATGGGAAATGAAGCAACCATGTCATGCATAGAGATAGTGTAAAGACTAGAATTACGCGAGCCAGACATAAGGTCGTTTCCTTGTAGATCACGAATGAAACAAGATTTCTCCCTGAAAGCAACCTCCAAATCTCCATCACAGAACTGACCTACTGAAAACAGATTGTGACCGAGGCCTTCCACATAATAAACCCTGCTAATTTCGATGTTCCCATTGATATAGTCTCCGTAGCCCATGATAGCTGCGAAGTGATCATTCCCGAATCTGACAGTGCCAATGAACTTTGCAATAAAGTTTGATAACAGTTTAAGGTTGCCTGTCATGTGTCGGGAACATCTGCTATCAATAATCCAGAGAATGATCTGTATCACCTGCATTACACACAGACAACACAGATGGAATAGAAGTAGATGCGGAACCAGAAATGTTAGAGGGTTCCGGAGCAGTTATAGTAGACATACACACATCAATAACTTTAGGCATCCATTTAAATCCGAGTGTGTTATATATCCATTTTTTCCATCTCCAACTAGTATTTGCTTTAGTCTTAGTGAATGCACTAGGTGGTACTACATTCCTAGGAGGTGAAACTGGAGCTACAGGGACATCAATGCGGTTCTTAGAATCTAAAGAGGGCGGTCTACCAATCACAGACTTAAAATGATTAGTGGGCCTAGAGGTATTCCGATTATTAGGATTCCTTAAACGAGAGATGATAGCTTTAACAACACATTTGTCATGACAATCAGAATTCATACTTTTACGACAAATAACACAAGGTGCATCAGACTGAATATCAAAAGTACTTAAAGGTTTAGCATTCGTTACATCACTATTTCTATTACATTTTCCAGACGCAATATCTATAGTGGAAGCAACGTGAGTCTTATTCATAGTCCTAGGGTGTTCTTCTACTTTAGTATTCCTTATTGATCTTTTCTTAGGTCGCAACTTCCTATTCTTCGATGTAGTGCTCCTAGGCTGTGAAGTGCGGACGTTTGGAAAAGAGGCAACTATTCCTGTTTCAGTAGAAGGAAGCACGTTAGCAACTTGTGTTTTGGCAGTAGGCATTCTAGGTTCACGATTACTAAGTGTTACTGGTGCTATTTTCTTAATCACAGTAGGTGGAAGTTGTTCATACTTTCCTAATATTTCTCTTAACTTAAAGATAGTGTGAATCAAATCTTGATTTTCAGAACGAATATTACTAGCAAAGTTCATTACTTCTCTAGTGTGTGCAAGATAGTGATCAAGTTCGTTTGATGCTTCATGACGAGTCTTATTGAGTAAATAAAATATGACACCATATTCCTGTTTAACTTTTACAAGTTCTTGTTCATATTTTGAGATTTGACTTTTCAAAGACACGTTGTGATCATCCAGTTGCTCAAATTTTGGATTAAAATTGTTTGATTGCAACTGGTGGATTTTGTTTTGCAAAGCAAGTTCACGATTTTGACAATCTTTTTGACACCATTGAAGACGACGTTTTGCAATTGAAAGCTCGTTTAAGAGACGTTCGTTTTCAACTTTTAAAGACTCGATCTGAAGCACATTATCAGTATTCTCAACAGTTACAACATTATCAACAGTATCAGCAGAGATATAATCAGATGCATGTGGCAAAGAATTGAGTAACACAACATTATGGATATCAGCACAGATAACATCTTTCAAGAGTCGATCAACATCTTTTCTCAACATTTTCTTTTTACGTTTAGTATTAGAAATAGATGTTTCTGTTTTCTCAAAAATGACCTTCATCACTCCAAGTTCTTTATGAAAGTCCCGTTCCCAAGACAATGCACAATGTTTCAAAATTTTAACATTTGGTAAAAGATTTTTCTGAAAAATGTCTCTTTGTTCACGCGCCAGAGGCGATTGAAAGTGTTGAACTTTGATTTCAAAATGATATTCTATCTCATGTTGTAAAAGTTTGAGGTCAGCCATGAAAAGGTCAAAATATCTAAGAATTTTATGATTTTCAGGTTTTGAATTTACTTCACTGATGGAAGGTAAAGGACCATAAATTTGTGCATAATCTGGTTTGGGATTAACATTAGAAGACTCAGACGTTTTTATGATAATCCTTGGTGTGTTAGAAGAATCCGTTGGTGTGACGAAACAACAGTTTCTAATTTTGATCGACTCTCGTCTTCTGCATCTAATTCCTCTTGACGATGATATTCAACAACACTCATAACAGAATTATCAATTTTATATTCTGCACTGGAAACCTCAGGATTTGGTTTGAATGCTTTGGTTGAAAGCTTAGGTTTGTAATCAGCAAGATTCGGTCCATATCCATTTGGATTGGGTTTTAAAGTAAACTTTTCAATAGCAGTTACTGACTCACCATGTTTGTAAACAACAATTTTAATCTCTTTAAGTTTGTTTTGCAAGCCGATAATTTCTTCAAGATGATCATCTATTCGTTTCGTTGAATGCTTTTTGTATGCAGAGAACTGTTTTTGACAAGTTAACAACTCAGCCTTAGCTTTTTGATTTTCCAAGGTGAGAGCATTAATTTGCCTTTTATGTTCATGTTTCAGTTGTTCTATTTCAGACAACAAAGCATTCTTCGAAGCGGCTAGATCACGCATCTGTCTCTCTAAATATTTTTCGTTTTGATGAGATTTAGCAAAGGCGGCTTCAAAACCTTTTTCACGTTTTTCTTGAGTTTTGAAAAAGTTGAGTTGCATTTCTAAACATTCAAAATCCTTGGTTAACAGTGCATTTTTACTTTTTAAGTCTTGATTTACTGCACGACATTCCTCTACTATGGATTGTTGGTTTTTAAGCCACAAATCAACATCTGGACTAGGCAAAAGTTCGGTGTGTTCAACGTGAGTCACAACATGATCATTATTTAGATCCTCAAGTATAACCACGGAGTCAATTTGATTATCAAGGGAAACCATAAGGTCATCTTGATCGTTAAATGTAACTACGGGGTCTAGTTGAAAATTGTCGGAATGAGATGTGGACGACTCATTTTGAACATTCTGATCCTTGCCAGGTTCAGATGTTGGCGGAGATATTAGATCGGAGATAAATATGGTTTGTTCGGGTACCTGAGACAAGCCCTCAGTGTCATACACTGGGCCTGTGTCACTCATGTGTAACTCATGCATATTAGCCATCAACATAACAGCTGCATTGGCCTGCAAGTCCTCCATATCATCATCTGAGTCTGCATCTGCCATAAAACTGTGTTCTTTGTCTGTGAGAGTTCCACCAGCTTCATCCTTAAGATCCAAAAGTAAAGCCTCCTTGTGATAAGCATTGCCCCTAGTCCTCGGCTTTGGGCATGCATTAGCCAAGTGTCCCTTCTTATTGCAGTTGTAGCATCGAAGACCATTCAACCCATTCTGAGCATTTCCTTGTTCCACAACTTGAGCTCTGTTGTTATTCCTACCCATAGCATTAAACCCTTGACCACCGCCCATCTGACGACCATAACCACGATTCTGAACTTCAACTCGTCCATTGTTCACAACAGCCTGATTCATTGTGTTTGATGAGGAACGAATGCGATTGTTGGATTTGTTTGTATAACGGCCAAAAGCATTAGCAATCATAACAAATCCTTGTTGCAATGCTTTGAACGGATCGGATTCCTCATTAGCTTGACTATAAAGTGCCTGATCATTGTTGTTGTTGTAAGGAACCAATTGATTATGTTGAGATTGCTGTGATTGTTCATTTGGTGTGATAATGGCAGTTGGTTGAGTTGCTGGTTGAGGAGGATAACTGTTTTGAGCATACAAGGCAAGTTGTTGATTTTCCGGATGTGAAGATGAAGCAATTTGAGCATGGAGAATCCTTTCCTTATCAACTTCCTTTTGATGAGGCTTCAAGTAATCGTACAACAATCCGTATGTAGAATGATGCATGTTCTTCGCTTGACGGAGAAAAATTGACATACTTCTCCTAATCAGGACCAAGACTACTCAGGAACTTAGTATTAACTGCAACTCTTGGCATGATTATGTTGTGTTTATCCAAATCATTTATGATGTCTAAGAATCGATGATGATAAGACTCTAGTGTCTCTCCAGGTTCAATCATGAAGTGTTCATAAGCCAAGTAAATTTTGGATTCCATATCCTCCTGATTGAGTGCAGATCCTTCCATAAGAAGATGAATATGTTCCCACATTGCCTTTGCTGTCTTTTGAGCATCAACACTTCGAAGAATTGGGTTTGGTAATCCTAAGAGGATATATTGCATTGCAAGCTCATCAGCTTCATAGTGTAGAAGTTATGCTGCGTTCAGGTCTGCAACAATAGCAATGTTTGATTGTTCATCTCTTGGTGGATTAGCATTTGGATCTCCGGGTACAATGACAGTAGGCATCTGAAATGGACCTTCCAAGATAACCTTCTTTAAGAACTTTCCATGTGGCTTCTTCAAATCACAAAACCTAAAGAACCTAATTACCCATTGATCGTAGTTTCCTGGAGTGAGCATTGGAGGTCTATCAAGTGATCCAGCCTCATGAATTGATTGTTGGCTGCTTAAAGCTTCACACATCTTTGCAAACCAAGTGGGTTCCTTCATAGTATTCCTTGATGGATGTTGATTGAAATCGTTTGTGTAGGGTTGAACTTGAAGACTTGGTGGTGGTTGAACCATTTGTGGTGGTGGAATTGCTCCAAGTTGTGGAGTATGTTGTTGATTAAATTGTTGTTGATAAATTGCTTGTTGTTGATTCCATTGTTGATGTTGTGGACTTAGTTGTTGTTGTCGTTGTGTGTAAGTGTGAGGGAAATAGTTAGAGTATGGTGGTTGTGACATGTTGAAAAACTTGTGTTATAAAATGGATCTTTGTAGTCGAATGAACCTTTGTTGATGAAGTATCCTTAGGCGTAGAAATCACAATAAACCAAGTAGCACTTATGCGTAAAAACACCAAAGTTACGCGTAATAGCAAGAGTTACGCGTAGATTTAGCTTACGCGTAAGGAAGGTGAAAACACTAAAGTTATGCGTAAAACAAGAAGTTAGGCGTAGAAAACTTAGGCGTAGGATGACCTTATGCGTAAGACAAAGCTTAGGCGTAAGATAAATCTTATGCGTAGAAGTTTCTACGCGTAAGCTTATGCTTATGCGTAATTTTAGGGTTTTTGCCCAAGTGATCTTTTACACTATCACAGTGCAAAAGATATCCCAAGTCGACGTATTTTCAGGCTTATCCAAGCAAGAAAACACGGAGTAAACCACGAAACTGAAGATCAAACCAAGGAATAAGTTACGCGTAAGTTTAGGGTTTTGATACGCGTAGACTTACTCGTAAAAATGACTTTTGCCCAAAGATGTTTCTAAACCAGATTTTTGTGATGAAAGAGCTTCAATATCACCAAAATAACACAAAAGTGTGAAATTTGATGATCCAAAGTGTCTAAAACGGTTACGCGTAGAACGAAACCCTCGTACAAAAACTAGTTTAAAACCGATGATCCACGCGTAAAGTTTGAAACTTTTTGCCAAAAACAGTTATTTTAACACCTTAAAACGTTGAAAGTACAAGAATCTTGGATTAAAAAGTGTAAAATATCAGTTTTTAAGCGAGCCAAAGTTCGAACCGTTGTTTTACGCGTAGGACCAAAAACCCACTTCAAAAACAATAACGATTCACCCAACTATTTGGCGATTGATACCACTGTTAGGTCACTAAGTTTACAACACAAGCATCAATAGAAAGAATAGAGAAGAGAGAAGGCGGATGAACAATAAACCAAACATACACACTCGTATGAACTAAGACAGTTACGCATAGGAGTATGAAAGAGAGATAAATTGAATAACCAACCCTCAAGTGAGGGTTATTACAAGGTATTTATAGGAAGGGGAGCTAGGGCAACACTCCTACTCCCTTCCTTTCCTTAATGGACATGGGCCTCAGCTCATGGGCCTTCTACATAAGCAAAAGCTAATAACAAACATAAAGGCCATAATTATGCTAACTATTACATATGAATCACTAACACTTGATTTACGTTTAGGAGTGATTCCAACAAGAAATGTGCGCCAAAACATTGTGTTCTTTTATGTCAAACTCAGACAATAACTATGGCATGTTTGCATACCAATATACTCCTATTTTGTGCTATGCAATAGCATACAAAAATGCTACTCTTATATAGCAGTCAGTGCATATAAATCTAATGTATGGTTTAGAAAGTTTGGCCAGTTTTTTATGCTACACATTCTTGCAGCAGCCATTCTTGCAATCTTATGCCTTTTATCGTTGCTATCTTCGACAAACTGGTCGCTCCATATTTAACGAAAGCACCCACAGCAACGCGCGGGCTCGAAACCTCGTTAAGACTAGACAGTAGGCTAAGGTGAGTGGGTGTAACGAAACAATCATAAAGGGTATGAAATAAAAGGAAAGGCTCTGAAGGGTGTATCTAGGGGTATCTTGAACTAAAGGAGAGTGCAATAAAAGGGTTTAACATGGGGGTCAAAAAGTCGAGGTGACTAATCGATAGACACACAAAAATAGGCTATTTGGATGATAATCCTAAAAATATTGCCTCCTCAAACTGATTATTCCATATATATTAAGCGAACTCAACATACCTCGTTTATGGTCTTGAAATGATGCAAAGGCCAAGTTCTAAATTTTACAAGCTACCGACACACTCATAATTTGGTAGATTTGGGTAAATAAGTGGAAACGGATAAGGCTAATCTCACCATGAAATATCAAAGGTTATAATGTGCTCGGCTAAGGTCTAATCTAGTTAAGTTAAGAAAAACATGTCAAAATTTTAAAAATGGCATAATTTTTTAAAATAAACTAGAAAAAAGAGGGCAAATAAGTTCAAGTAATAATTTTACTCCCGTCACCCCACTTGAGATGTACAAAGTCCCTTTTGTACTAAATGTTAAATAAAGGTGCAGAGAAAGTAGAATTAGAGCGAGAATTTCCCTGAAATTCGCTCCTAAAAAGAAAGAATGCTCAGAAAGAAAATTGTGCCTTCGCTTAAGCATCTACGAGCAAACTTCGATCCCAGAAATCACAACTAACAAACAAGCATAATTCTAAAAAGAAAAAGAGAAACAAAAATAAAAGAAATCTAACTCACTTTCGTAGGAATCACGGTTGCATTTAGCATATGCAACAAGCCTTTTAAACCACTTGGTATCCCAAGTGGACGAGTTTAGTCTCGTGAGGGATTACAGGGAACACACCCACAAAGTTTATTTAAAACTAATACAAGGTTATTGTGCTAATATTGGAAAATTTTAGACTGCAGGAAGAATTACGGCGTAACCATAAGGAGGAGTTACGCCGTAATTTTGGTTAAACTTGGAAATCAGCTATTGAGGAGCTGTTACAGCGTAGCAATCGATGGATATTACGCCGTAATGGTTAAAACCATGGAAAGATTCAGCTACTGAGGAGATGTTATGGCGTAACCATAAGGATGAGTTACGCCGTAACTTCATAATAGGACAAAACAGGTCCCCGTTTTAATCATCGTGAATTCGTCTCCAATTCTTGCAAAAATGTTAAAAACACAAAACCCAACAAATAAAAATAAAAAGAAACAAAAATGAAAGGGATAATTCGCGTTGTATCCCGAAAGAGCACTTTTCTTTATTACCGATTCTTTAAGTTAGACTCAAAGCTAAGGGGTTTATGGTGGCCTTCCAACTAGGCCAACCTCGTCCATCTCTTTCATTAGGTTGTGTCTGACCCACGCGACGTTAGAAGCGGTGCGAAGAAACTCCTTCTTTTCTATTTTCCGAACCTTGGAAAATTTTTCATCCGGCCCCAAGAGATACTTTATAATTTCAAAATTTTCAGCTATAATGGGTGGCGGTCTTTTTTATGGAATACCAAGAAGTTTACATCTCCGTTGTTCGCATGCCTCATTTTCTGGGTCAGTGAACCCGTCATGACCTTGTAGTTCAAGGTAGTCCATAATCCTTCAATATCATCGTCATCAGACTCCGTTCCTTTAAACCACTCGTCATCTAGCAATTTCTCAACAAGCTCACGCTTACAATCTTCTTTTTCATCTCCCCATGTATCCTTGTGATCATCATTCATGTCCTCACTAGTGTCGTTAGGAATCTCTTCGTCACTTGGGTCTTCTTCACTCATGCAGCCCTTCCAAATTTTTTCTTTAGTAGAAGCGTTCACTTTTCCATACTTTGTTTTAACCCAATCATCAAATCTTAACTTATCTAACCAAGGCAAATCGGTCCTCTCATTGTCGTTAGTTGAGGTCCATAAAAAATCGCCATCCCCAACTCTAGCCATGCTACTCCCCTATTACAATCTTCGTCAAACGGGTTACAAGAAGGCCAAAATATTTCACCAACGGTTTTTATCTTTTCACACCAATGCTTCCGTACCGCCTTATCGTTGGCATCGCTTGAGTAGTCATCTTTACAGGAGATATCATCCTTGATTGATTTTTCATCAACGAACTCTTTATGTTGAGGGCGATGTTCTTCATAGTCGAGCTTGAGCTTCCTTATTAGACCTGCATTAATAATAGCGTCCCCAAATCTTATCATATACCAATCTTGGAAAGATAGATTCCCAAACTTGATATCGTGTCTTTCAATCTCGTGGGGGCATGTTCATTCTTCAACTTTCATATTTTCACCCCCATTACAATACTTGCGAAAGGGATTACACGTGGGCCATGCTTGTGTAGATTCACCTTGCACGATCATTACCGGATTGAAATAGTGTTTACTAGGAGGTCCCTCAACGTCCTCGATTGAAAGCTCATCTTCCTTTCTTCATCGTTTGTTGAAGACCACATGTACTTGTTATTTTTCACTCTTTCTTTGTCATCTCCTCCATCGCAAATGTCATTATGAGGGTTACACGAAGCCCAAAGGTTATACCATTTATCATTGTCCACTGGTATTTCCTTGCACCAGTGGTACTCCTTCTTGGATGGGGATTTCGGGACCATATTCGGATTTCCGGGCCAAGTGTCTGGGACTTTGGATCCTGATTCATCAAATTCAAGGAATTCGTTGGGCCAAGTATTCAAGTTACACCGTAATGTAGATGGGGAGTTACGATGTAACTGGCTTCTGTCAAAACTTCCAGCTTCATTTTCCTGCACAATGCTAGAACCATCATTAGATTTATCTTTTTTTAAATAGATAGCCTTGCATGCTACCATCGGTTTGCTTTCTTGTGCTTCATTCCTTCTTTGTAATTCATCGCTAAGTTTATCAATCATGGTTTCCAAAATTTTTAGCGATTCATCATGGCTGAAAAGGCTTTTGTTTGTACTTTCTTAGAAGTTTTTTTTGCCATTCCTCCTGCTCTTTTTTCTCTTAGTAGAGTCTTCAAGGTACTTGTTGATCGTATCCTCGAGATTAGACCTTCTTTCACCGAAAGGTCCATGATTGTAATATGCCGGAGGTCCTCCCCGATAACCGTTTCCATTTCCATTTGACTCTTGGAACGGTGTGGTTGCTTCACCATACTTGACTTCTTCGATTTTACTATCTTCATCAATAAGAGGACAATTTTTAGTGAGATGACCTCCAACACAGCCTTTGCATCCAACTTGGATAGATTGCACACTTTCTTTGAGCTTTAGTATGTCACGACCAATATTTTCAAGTTTTTTGTAATGGCAGCAATACCATCAAAACTTCCGCCTAAACTTCTATGGCTTCCTCCTTCGTGCCACTATTGAGAATGGGTGGCCATATTTTGTATAGCTTCCAAAGCAAGTGTAGGAGTCATTCCAGGGATTGGCCCTTGAGAATTGAGCATTTTCCTTGTATCAACCCCAATACCCTTGTAGAAAATACTGACCTTCTGTTGATTATTGAGGTCATAAGTGCGGCATTTGTATAAGAGGTCATTATACCGATCCCAAGCTTGGTATAATGTTTCGCCATCTTCTTGTCTAAATTGTCGATTTCTTTTAATTGATTTGCTGTTTTTGAAGGAGGACGAAATCTTTGAATGAAAGCCCTTTTCAGAAGATCCTACGTGTCAATGGTTCCACCGGAAAGTCTATCAACCTATCGTCTAGCTAACCCCGTAAGTGTCATAGGGAAAACCCGAAGCATAAACGCATCATAAGAAACACCTGGGATGTTGAAGAGGCTTGCGATGTACAAAACATTCTCAACATGCTCGTAAGCATCTTCGTCTCTATTTCTGAAAAAAGGGTTAGCAGGTAGCTCCCTCATGAACTGGTCCTTGATTTCAAAACGGACCTCAGCTCCAATAGCCGGCCTAACGAGCCTCAACCCTTGTTCATCCCTAGTCATAGCCAGATACTCCTCGAGAGTGAGGTTATCAATGTCTACAACTGCCATGGTACTTGAAACTTAAAGAAGATCATGAGAAAACAAAAATTAAAATGAACAAAAAAAAATAAAAGACTTAACAAAAATCCTAATATAGCTCCCCGGCATTGGCACCAAAATTCTGATGCAGGATTTCCAACCAGGATTTAATATTTATATTTCTCGTCTAACTAAGGTCTACCTAATGCACTAACGAGCAGTGAGCCCGATCGTGCGTAGTATAGAAGGTGGTAAAGCCAAGGTTGTTCCCAAGAGCTATGTAGATGATGATCCTATTAAGTCTAAGTGTCACTTGTTTTAAACTGGTTTGAGGTTTGAAATGATTAATTAACTAAGAAATGAAATAAAATGCGCAAAGTAAATAGAGGTTGTGATCAATAGAGAGAAAGTGAACAACGTCAAGGCGAAACCCTTTATGAGGTGTAGACTCGATTCAAGGACTTACTCAACAAAGTCCCTCATCACGGCATTGATATTTGTCTTCAAGTATAAATATTTTATGATCATGTCAATCTCTCCACTTGTTGGATATTGGTTTTCATAAACACATAAACAATCACATGTAAGGTCGAATTATGCAAGAGTTTAGAGAGAGAAAGTAGAAGATGGGATCCTTTCTAGAGAGAGAAAGTAAACAAAAGAAAGAAGGTTAGATTGAGTGAAAGGTCCAACCCTCTACCTTGGGAGGTAGAGGGTATTTATAGTTACATACTACACGTCCTCCTTCGGACTGTGGATCAGGCATACAGTGGGTAAAGACCCGTCCTTCCTCCATGGTGTTACTCTAAACTAATAACTAAGCTAATAAACACGTAAATAACGATATGTCTACGAGCTAAATTATGCTAGATAATAGTTGGGGTGACCGACACTTCACTATGAAATTTCTAATTCCTAACAATCTCCCCTAAGGGAGGTCACCCCATGTTTTACATTTCGAATCCTAACATTTTATTTAATCTTCAGTCTTGAGCTCGTAGACTTTAATTCTTCAACTTCCGCATCTTTGTGCTTTAGTAGTGACTCTTCATAGTCCGAATGCTTTGTACTTTTAGTGGAGGTCTTTGAAGTGATCCACATCTTGATGATCTTTAAGCTTTCCTTGAGATCATCAGCCACAGTAAATCTCTAGATCACCCTTTATTGTGTTTCCTTCATGTGATGTTGTGACTTTTGGACCGACATGCTCACATTTTGGATCATGATATCTTCTCATCAGAGTAGCGGAAGCTTTGTTGTTTCATGATATTTGCAGCAGCGTAGCAAAAGCATGGATTGAAAATATCAAAGCCAGTTGATGAAGATAGGTTCTTATCATGATTTCTTTTAGAAGTGAATATGATGTGCGAGCATGCGGTTATGGATTGACTCCTCAATTCTGATCAGCTGCAACCGTTCAAATGTACCTGCAAACAACAGTTAGCAATAAAGCACACGAAAGTGTCTTTGATCACTTTCGTTGAATTGAGGAACATGGCCCACGGTTCCCCGTTGATCAGTACAAGTACTGCCTGTGATCTGGTATAATTCCGAAGAATCTCCTTGACAGGGTTTCGCAGTTGTTCTAGCTGTTCTCAAACCAGAACGTCTCAAAGAAGACAACACGGAGTGAGTGAACCAGCGAATTGAGATTCACTGATTGATGAAAAATTGATTTGAAAAACAATCGCATATTGCTTAAAGAAAGAGTTTTGCAATACGACGAAGGTTTTATGAGAAAGATCAATTTTCAATCAAAAATACCTTTTGTATTTGAAAGAGAATACACATTCGATGTGCCAGAGAAAATAAGAGATTTTCACATCGAACGGTTTTCCAAAAGTATTCGTCAATTCATTTCCTGGACCAAGGTTGATTCAAGAATGAATCGCCCCATTGTTTCTATCCAGTTGTCACAAGCTTGATCTTTAGAATAGATCTCACATGTCACCCACCAAGATCTTGTTTGATGTTGGCTCTAGAAGGATTTCCATCTTCATTGTGAATATTTTTACATATCACTCGGATGTTCTGGCAATACCACAAGGATAATGCGTAGGACTCTCAATATATATACTTACTTTCCACATTGTGTGAAACAACAAGTCTTCATTAATTTTGTATCCTAATGATATATTGTGGATGATCTCTTGGCTCTAGACTCAATTGTGCATATTTGGTTTCCTATGTCAGAGACTAGGGAGAGGGTCTCCTTCTTCAATATCAACAATCTCTAAGAGAAAGTCGCTAGATTATGTAGGTTCCTCATGAGAATGAAACAATCCCTTTTAAAAGGAACTTGAGTATCTTGGGAAGTTTAGTGCAGTGCGTCACTGGGTCCATGACGTCTTGTCTTCAATACCAGTGTTACCTTAGTAACCACCAGTAGCATATGAATTGAACCCGGTATCTGCCCTAAGGTTGAATTGTTGAAGGGCTATTTCTTTTCAACCTTTTCACATTCATTTCTTTTTCATTCTTTAACCCCTTCAGTGCTTACCGAGACTTCATTACTAGAACCTTGTTGGGTTTATTCCAGTTCTAGCTCTATCTCAGCCGGCACTCTTCCCTTATTCTCACTTTTCTCCTTTTTTCATCATACCTAAGGACTTCTACACTATCTAGTGGATTGTCCCTGGGTATATCCCTCTGGCTCTGGCGGGATCGTGGGAACGAATACCTAACCTCACCATCCTTATAACTCCATGCATAAAGTAAAATGGTCGGTCTTTTGGTACAGTTCATTCTTCCTTGAAACCAATTGAGAAATCATTTGGAAAAACCAATCAAGGTACTGGTGACAAAATATCAAAGTATTTTGCACCTTAATTGTTTTGATCATTTTAGAAATTCTCCCCCTCAACATGTGCATATGATTTTTTTTAAATTCTTTTAGCACATGGAGGCAAGAGTTCTTTGAAATAGTTTCTTGATCACAATTTCCGTAGAAAAAGCCATTTGATTTACTTGGTAAATTCCCCCCCTCAAAATGTGCATTGAATATTTGAAATCATTTTATCACATAGAGGTAAGAGTTCTTTTGAAGTACATCCACGATCACAAAAGCCATTAGGAAACCATTTAGAAAAACAATCAAGGTACTTTATGTTAAAACATAGAAATCTTTGTGCCTTGAAAGTTTGTTTTCTTTTGAAATGCTCCCCCTCAATATGTGCTTCGAGATTCGAAAGCGTTTAGCACATATGGGAGAGCATCATGCACTTTTGAATCAAATTGATCATCATTTATCAGATTTCATAATTAAATCACAAATTGGATGAATGCTCCTTATCAATCATGTGCATCATATATTGAAATTGTTTGGCACATGGAGGCAGGAGTGCCTTTAAAGGACTAAAACAGATTTGAGATTTAAATCACGATCTCTCCCCCGATCAAAAATATCAAACCATTTGAGATTTGTGATCCCAATTGATTTAAATCTTTTAGAAAAATTTGGGAAAAGATGTGGCATGATTTAATTTTTGAAATAGACTGATAAGGATCAATTTAAGACATTAAAGATTGATAGTGTCAGGTATGATAGTGTTTAAGAGATCTTTCAGGAAAATAAAACAATTTCACAATCAAACAAGAACAGAAAAAAATTCATTTTGTAAGATCTTTGAGTTTTAAAGAAAATCATATCATGACATAACATTAAATCTTTGGATCACCACTATATTTCGTACAACCAGACTTTTATGAAGAAATATCGTTTGAAAAGATTTTATTTTAAATCACTCTCCCCCTCAATCCATGACCGTAGTCGTAGATTGAGTGACTTAAGTTTTAATAAAATGAAGTACGGTGATTTCTAAAATTAAGTCCAATTTGTTTTCGAAACAATATTTTTCCCATTTTCAAAACAATTTTATCAAATTTGTTGAAAAATGGTATTATTCACTACTTGTCCTGCACAAAGATACGTTAGGTGGAGAGAATCACAAGCTGCTTTTGTTGTTGCTGAGAGGATGAAAAAAAACCGTCTGCTGATGCAGTGAGATCTCTAAAGTTGCATCTATCGTGCCAACTATCCATGGAGAGATAAAATTAAGCTCCGTTTCTTCTTTTGTCGACTCAAGAAATAGTTACCCTTTCCTTTCGGCATCCATTCATCTTCATATGTGGGATCCAGATCGGGAACATTCTTATAAACCATCTTATCTGCATATGTTAGTCAACATACATACAAATATATGGTGGTCGACATCACCCAAACAACAATCGACTAATAAAAAGTCAATTCAATATATCAGTCAGATCATACAAAGGCATGGGAATTATTTGTTCATCAAACTCTAATCATCTAATCCTAACAATCATATCCTAACCTCCTAGTCCTTCGACATAGGCAAGCATCTTTTTCATTTAAGTATGTAGGATAATTAGATAAGCCCGATAGATGATATAAATTTGAAAAACATTCTCCCCCTCAATCAATGACTCTTTCTCTTGAAAAGTTTTAAAAGTGCTGAAGTCATTGACTGAGTTTTGGCAGTTTTATGAAAACTTGATTCTGATAGATTTTCAAGCAACTCATTTACCACCATTTTGTTAAAATAAATATTTTTCTGAAGAATTTTAGAAGGAAAAATATTTGAGTAGGAACAGCAGTCCTTTGAAATACTTTCCTCATTTTGTTTTAGGAAAAGTGCACAAAATATTTGAAAATTTTGGTTTAGCACAACACTTTCCTTTCTTAAAGAACGGGTTGCTATCTGAAATAATAGCAAGCCATGGTTTTAAGCACGGGTTACAGTCTGAAGTAACTGCAAGTCATATTTTGAGACATGTTTAGAAAAGAATATTTACACCTTCTGCTCGAACTTCATCTATGGTCCCGTGCCATTGTTGAATGACATTTCTAAGACCGTAGATGTTATCGATACCAGAAGACATGTCTTAAGAAAAACAATTTTTTTTTTTAAATTTTATATTTTTCTATTTTCTTTTTGTTGGTTTTATATTTTTGTATTTTGCTTTTTGATATAATATATACAAATACGATGATATATTTTAAGAAGATGATGATACGAGTACCAAGATAAAGATATCGTTCACACTTAGTAGAAGATAGAAGTCATCATTTCTTAAACTTTCACCATGTAGGATCGATATATTATTGTGTTGATGATTCGGGTGGTCTTGGATGATCAAAATACATGTTTGCCATATTTAGAGAGAGAAAGATAGAGAGGGTGTTCTTGGTAGAGACTTG
This sequence comes from Chrysanthemum seticuspe, assembly GCA_019973895.1. Lineage (NCBI taxonomy): Eukaryota > Viridiplantae > Streptophyta > Magnoliopsida > Asterales > Asteraceae > Chrysanthemum > Chrysanthemum seticuspe. The sequence goes on from BPTQ01000004.1 coordinate 111,802,377, forward strand.
GTTCTCAAATGTAAAAGGTTATATTGAATGAAGCACCACCCCTTCCATGGATGGAAGGGGTATTTATAGTTACACAATACACGACCTCCTGTCGGCCTGTGGATCAGGCATACAGTGGGTAAAGACCCGTCCTTCCTCCACAGTGTTACACTAGACTAAGCTACGCTACAAACTAACTAATTAACTACTTAATAACTTAAATAACGACAAGTCTACGAGCTAACATATGCTAGACTATAATTGGGGTGACCGACACTTTAACATGGAATTTCCAATTCCTAACAATCTCCCCCTAAGGGAGGTCACCCCATGAAATACATTTTGCATCCTAGCATTCTATCTTTGACTTTAGTCTTGAGCTCGTAGACTTCAATTCTTCAATTCCGCAATCTTTGAGCTTAAGCAGTGATTCTTTAAAGTCCGCATAGATTAGTACTTTCAGTGGAGGTCTTTGAGCTGATCCACATCTTGATGATCTTTGAGCTTTCTTTGAGATCATCAGCCACAGTAAATCTCTGGATCACCCTTTATTGTACAAATGGACCTTTTATGAAGAAATATCGTTTGAAAATATATTATTTTAAATCACTCTCCCCCTCAATCGATGATTGAGTGACTTAAATTTTGATAAAATGAAGTCCGGTGATTTTCAAAACTAAGTCCAATTTATTTTCAAAACAAATATTTTTCCATTTTTCAAAACAATATTATTTAAAATTGTTTAAAGAAAATGGTATAATCACAATTATCCTGCACAAAGATACGTTAGGTGGTTGAGCTGCTTCAGTTGATGTTGCTGCTGTAGGGCTTGGAAGAAAAACCGTCTGCAGATGCAGTGAGACTTCTTACGTTGCATTTTAATGCCAACTGAGGTCAAATTAAGCTCCGTTTCTTCAATCACTTAGAAGAAAACCATCTGCTGATGCAGTGAGACCTCTTGCGTTGCATTTATGCCAACTTTCCATGGAAGTCAAATTAAGCTCCGTTTCTTCATTTGTCAACCCAAGATATAGTTACCCTTTCCAATCGGCATGCAATCATCATATTATGTGGGATCCGGATCGGGAACATTCTTATATACCAATATACCTGCATACGTTAGTGAACATACAGATATATGGTGGTCGACAACACCCAAACAGCAATCGACTAATGAAAGTCAATTCAACATGTCAATCAGTTCATATACGGTATGGGATTATGTGTTCATCAAACTCTAATCATCTAAACCTAACAATCATATCCTAGAAACCTAGTCCTTCAACATAGGCAGTTATATTTTATAGATAAGCACGTAGGATGATTAAGAAAGTCCGTTAGATGATGTACATTTGAAAACATTCTCCCCCTCAATCAATGACTTATTTTTTTGAAAAATTTAAAAGCGCTGAAGTCATTGATTGAGTTTTCAATTTTCACAAAAACTCTGAAACTGATTGATTTTCAAGCAACTCATTTCCCACCATTTTTGAAAACAACAAATATTTTTCTGAAGAATTTATAGAAGGAAAAACATTTGTGTTGGAACAACAGTCCTTCGACATACTTTCCTCAAATTTGTTTTTAGGATAAGTGCACAAAATATTTGAAAATAGGTTTAGCGCAGCACTTTCCTCTTTGAAGAGCGGGTTGCTATCAGAAATAATAGCAAGCCATGGTTTAAGTGCGGGTTACAGTCAGAAGTAACTGTAAGCCATATTTTGAGACATGTATAGAAAAGAATATTTACACCTCCTGCTCGAACTTCATCTATGGTCCCGTGCCATTATTGAATGACATTTCTAAGACCGCAGATGTTAACGATACCAGAAGACATGTCATAGAAAAATATATTTTTGGTATTTTTTGAAATTTTCTGATTTTTATGGGTTTTTGAAGGTTTTATAATTTTCTATTTTCTTTGTTGGTTTTATTTTTTTGTATTTGGTTTTCTGATAAGTATATACAAAGATAGAAAAGATGATATAGTTAAAGAAGATGATGATACGAGTACCGAGATAAGGATATCGAGCAGCACGTCGTAGAAGATAGAAGTCATCAACTCTTAAACATTCACCACCAAAGCTTCCAGTGCTCTAGAATCGAAGAAAGAAATAGAACCATCTGAAAGTGAGACTTTGGCAGCTTCCCCCCAAACCGAAGATCCATTAGATGAGCAGATTCGAAGCTCTATTTCAAGCTTGCCTTAGCCAGGTGCACAGAGAAGCACACCATTATCATAAATCCCGCTGCTCCTTTCAAGAACGATAATCTAGATTCTTCGTTCGGGGTTATATCATCAACAAGAACAGCAACGTATCATCCCACTCTTTAAATAATCTTCTCAACTTCCATTACCACTAAAGTCTGAAGCAATCCATTCCAAAAAAGTTGTCAAGAGACCACTTCCCCCTAGTAGATCAATTGATGCAGTCAGTCTCTTAGACTAGAGCTCACGAACCCGAACACACAAACCCGAAGACAAAGAAACTTATACCATCGAAGTAGCAGATTAAGTCCAATAGCCAAAGAATAACCCCGATGTATACTTTTCTCTCCCCCTGATGAAAGTGCATGAAGCTCAAGAACCCGAAGTACCCGAATGCCCAAAAAGAGAATAACCGATAACATTGAAAAAGCAGGCCGAATCACTGATTATCTCTGCGGATGACAATCTCTGCGGATGTCCACTCCAGAATAAGTGATTACATCTCCGAATCACTGATTAAGCCCTCAAGTGAAACAGCTGAGCATCCCCAATGTACACAATCTCTCTCCCCTGATGAATGCGATAGCATCATCACACACTTGTGTACCTCTTTTTATCATCAGAAACTAACTCTTCCATCTCTTCCCCCACATAGTTGGAATAAGAACACTAAACACTATGAGTCAAACCTTGAGTGTCTCTTCAGTAATGAAATTCGTCTTCCCAAGATATCTTCAATCACTTAGAAGTATTAAGCTCATCAATTTTTACTCGCGTTTAGATGCTTGTCTCCTTCCCCCTTGCTGGTTTTGAAACTTCAGAATCAGCAACATCTTATCAGCCCATATACTCGAAATATTTTGAGAAGAACATTAGAAATCTTGTGAGAATCAACTTGCTGAAGAACAGAATGAGCAAGTCTAACTGGGGATTAAATCTGACATATCACTCTCCCCCAATTAGTGCTCTCCCCTAAACTGACAATCTGTTTGATAACAGCCCAGATTAAGAAGTCTTTAGATTGTTAAATGTAACTCGTCTTTAGTCTTCTAACATGTAGCAGAGAATGTAGAACCGACTGTAGACTCGGCCTTTTTCAAGATTGTTCACTTGGGGAATAGATAGTTAACATCTTCAACTCACACCAAAAAACATCTTACCAAAAAGCATCCCAATTAACTTACATCTTGCAAATCCCCTTAACTAAAATCCTTCCCAATCAAACAAGAACAGAAAGATGTTCATCAAGGAAATCAGCAATCAGGCCGCAACGAACACACAAGATGGTAACACCAAACTACCAATCACATCAAACAAGAACAGAGAGATTGTTCGGAATCATCATGTTGATGTATACGTGAAGCATTAACCGGAAGCACTTTTTCGATAAACTCATCAGTCCGTGAGAAGATGTCAACCAACGGCTCTTAGAAGAAAACTCCATGTGAAGATGACCCGATAAGAAGAAGAAGCTCGGTTCTTACATGAGTTTGGAGCCGTTTGACCATTTATTCTCATATAATATCAACCATGCATTAATTTCACACTTCTTCTCCCCCTCAAGAATTGCATATGGAGTTGCCATTCTTGATTGAATAAGTGAATATCATTCAAATGTTCTATTCACACTTCTCCCCCGCAAAATTAGCACGTGATGTCGCCATCTTCATTATAATCGAGCAAGTGGAATGAGAAAACAATCAATGGTAGCCCGGTTCACTTGATAATTAAAAGCGCATGGAAAAAAACATGAAGCATGTTGATGAGAATGGTCATAAGTGAGAAGATTTCTCTTCTTCAGAAGATAAAGCACACTGAAACGTACACTTTTCTTTTCTTTAGAGAACAAGGCATGAACTGTTGTGTTCATACATCATAAGAAGATTTCTCTTCTTTTGAAGATAAAGCGCACTGAAACGTACACTTTTCTTTTCTTTAGAGAACGAGGCATGAACTGTAGTGTTCATACGTCATAATCTCTCTCTTTTCAGCTCTCTTAGCAAAACATGTAATCAACCCATTATCATTCAGTAGGCTCTTTGTAGTGACAGCTGATGGAGATTACCCAATATGATAAATTTGACCCTGAAGTAAACTAACCCGAACTCGTGACTTATAATTGCACATATGTAACAAAGAGCGGTGCCGATTTCCATTAGCATCTCTAAGTACTCTCTATGTACTCTATACTCTTCAACCAACCAACCATCAAGTATAAGACGTACATTACCTCTTGAAAATCCACAATTGAATATGACACTGAGCACTACAACGTAACTCCTTTATGAAATTTCAAATGGTATCTGATGCTATGAGTCAAACCTTGAGTGTCTCTGCGGTAATGACATTCGTCTTCCCGGGATATCTTCAATCACTTAGAAGTATTAAGCTCATCAATGTTTACTCGCGTTTAGATGCTTGTCTCCTTCCCCCTTGTTGATTCTGAAGTGTCAAAACCAGCAAGGGGGAAGGAGACAAGCATCTAAACGCGATTAAACATTGATGAGCTTAATACTTCAAAGTGATTGAAGATATCCCGGGAAGACGAATGTCATTACCGCATAGACACTCAAGGTTTGACTCATAGCATCAGAATTCGAATTAATTACAGTACGCCTATGGAAAATACTAGAATCAACACGATTCGTTTTATTCGGCTCAAACTTAAAGTTCCTAGGTTGGTCTTCTACTCTCTTCCAGTGCACATTCTTAGCTTGGGAGGTCCTATCATTCCTTGTATTGTCTTGAGACTTTGACCTGCTTGCTTTAATGTCACCGATTACTCCTGTAGAGGGAATGGGAACATTAGTTGGTTTTGCTACTCTTTGCATCTCCTATTTAGATGTGCTGGGATCTGAACTACATGCAGGCACACTAAGGTTCACTTTCTTAACACAAGAAGTGCTGGGATTTGTATTCCTAGAAGGCACACTAGAGTTCGCTTTCTTAGCACTAACAGATCTGGAATCTGAACTACTTGAAGGCACACTAAGGTTCACATTCATAACATTGGGCATTGAATGGATTTCATGCTTGGCACTAGGCATAGAACAAGGAATCAAAGGATTAACTCTCTCACCTAAGGACTTAGGGCATATTGTGATTAAGCATTCTAGAAGTTCTTGAGATCGTTTGACATATAAGCATGCATGCCCAATTGCATTATCAAGTGGTTTCTCTAACTTATCCTCTTCAACAATCTCACGGAGACATTCTAGACAATCCTTAAGGTATGAGAAATATGTTTGAATTGCAAGTTTGTTATTCCTAAGATGAGGGGGAACATATTTCACAGATAAAGCATATTTATTACAAGAGTGAACCTTTGATACACCATTCTCCCCATTGGTCATTGGCATTTTCCCTTTTACCTGGCTCTTCAGATTCTCAATTTCCTTTTGCAATGAAGCTATTTGTTCGTTATTTTTGTTACGAGTGACCTTTATTGATTCAAATAACTCATTGAAATGACGTTTAACTTTTTCATTTTCTTCTAGAAAACTTTCGTTTTCCTTTTGTAATGCATTTACTAAGTTTTGAAGATGAAATGTTTGAGAATTTTGAGAATCTAAAGGAGGAGGCATTTGGGAACCAGTCACATTGTTCTTTTGACCCTTTAATTGAGAGATTTGGGCTTTCAACTTTCTGATCATGTTACAATGAGCTTGAATCTGTTCATCACGTTTGTTGATTTGAAAAACTGCATCAAACTCTGGAACATCTGAGGATGTCTTGATATTTGAAGTTTTGACATTTTCTTTAAGATGTTGATATTTTAGTTGTAAATTAAAATGCTCAACCTCTAGTTTAGAAAAATGTTTAACCAAATTCTCATGATCATCCAGTTCAATTTTCTCATTTAGTTTAGAATTAGTCTTTTCAAGCTCAATGACACGACAATGGGAGACTTTCAGGGCAACAGATAATTCATGAAATTGAGAAGCATTAATGGAACAATTTGTAGCAGTGAAAAACACATCTTGAGCAACACATTCAATAATAAGAGTCTCATTCAATGTATGCAAGTTCTTCCTCTCAATCTCATTATATTTTATTGCTCGCTCATAGTCACTAACCTCAACTATCATTGCATCAAATTTCTTTTCCATTTCTTTAATGTCTAAATTCATTCCCATTTTAAGACTTTCAAAATGATCTTTTAGTTGTTTAAAGAAAGGCATGACTTCAGTTAAATAACATTCTTTCGTTTACTCAAAACCCCTTTCCCCTTCAGTTATACCAGTGGGTGTGATCCTTTTCTTACAATTTTTCTCAAAATCAACAAATAGTTGAAAAATAACATATTGACTGATTAAGGTCTTGCTTTTAGTGGCAATAGTCCTAGGAACTAAATGCATTGGTGTATTGGGAGGATACACAGTCGCTGAAGGCATTTTCCTAAAGGGGGGGTTAGTTACAACAAGATTCTCTGCTATGAGTTACGCACTTTCACCTTTAATCAAAGTTTCTTCTATCTACCGGTTTCAGCAAAGGAGTAGTTGATCCTACACTGTTCACCAGAAAGTCAGGCAAACATTTAATTCACGTTCAAATTTATGTTGATGATATCATCTTTGCCTCAACTGACCCCAATGAGTGTGACCGTTTTTCAAATGAAATGAGTTCTAAATTTCAAATGTCGATGATGGGACAAATTTCATTTTTCTTGGGATTACAAATTTCACAAAGTCCCGGAGGCATTTTCATAAATCAATCTAAATATGCAAATGAGATTTTAAAGAAATTTGGATTCGATTCTAGTGACCATGTTGACACTCCCATGATTGAACGTACGAAACTAGATGAGGACCACTCAAGGATCATGATAGACCAGAAGAAATATCTTAGTATGATTGGATCCCTGATGTACCTCACAACTAGTAGACCAGACATCTTGTTCGCTGTTTGCATGTGTGCTAGATACCAGGCTAAGCCTACTAAAAAGCACCTTGAAGCGGTTAAACGGGTCTTTCGGTATCTACAAGGAACCATCAATATGGGACTTTGGTACCCCGAAAGACACCGGTATGTCACTAACAGCCTATGCAGATGCTGATCATGCAGGATGTCAAGATACTCGTCGAAGTACTTCTGGAGGTGCTCAGTTTTTGGGTGATAAGCTTGTGAGCTGGTCTTCAAAGAAGCAAATGAGTACTTCTATTTCCTCTACAGAGGCGGAATACATAGCCATGTCATCTTGTTGTGCTCAAATCCTATGGATGAGATCCCAATTATCTGACTATGGCTTTGAATTCAACAAAATCCCTCTGTACTATGATAACAAAAGTGTTATTGCTCTCTCATGCAACAACGTACAACACTCTAGAGCAAACCACATCGACATTCGACATCATTTCATCAGGGAGAAAGTTGAAAACGGTGTGGTGGAACTTTACTTTGTGAGGACTGAATACCAATTAGCAGACATCTTCACCAAAGCTCTTCCAAGAGAACGTTTTGAGTTTATTCTTCCACGACTGGGTCTTAAGAGCCTTCAACCAGAAACACTCAAACGTCTTCAAGAGGAAGAAGAGGAGTAAAAGGTTTCCTTTATCTATCCCCTGTAAATAGTTTTTCAAAAAATCAAATAGAAAAATATAAAACTTTCAAAATCCATAAAAACTTAAAAATCTATAAAAATTCCAAAAAATATTGTATTTTTTTCATGTTTTTCTCGATTCGATTATATCTACGGTCTTTGTGTTGTCATTCAAAGAATGACACGGGACTTTAGATGTTGTTCGAATTTTCATATTAAAAAAAAAAAAAAAAAAAAAAAAAAAAAAAAAAAAAGGAGAAAGAGAAACAATGGTTTATTGTCATTTCAGGCAGTAACCCGCTTTTCAAAGATAGAACAGAGCCATACTTTATCTTGGTTTTCAAATCTCTTGCTCTGATTCTTTAAACTAATCCTTACTATCTAATGAAAACTAGTTGTTTTGAAAAATAACTCGGACTCTATTTTTGATAATCATCTGGACTCAAAAGTTTGTCAAAATATCTATCTCTCAATCAACAACTTATGTCATTGATTGAGGGGGAGAATGATTTCAATTAAATCCAAAAGTTATTTGTCATACAATTGTTTTCAAAAGATAATCATGCATGTTTATTCAATGGAGTTTAAAGTCTTAAAATCCGATCCTTATTAGATAAAACGCTTTCATAATCAAGTCACAATTCTCCTTAAAAGCTTTCAAAATCAATTTAAATCTACAGAGATCACAAATATCAAATGATTTGATAATTGTGATCGGGGGAGAATTTGTGATTTAAATTGGATTTAATCTGATAATTCTGTAAATGGTGTTATAAGGATGTACAAGCTTTCCTTCCCACATGTGCCAAACGATTTCAAATTTTCCATGCACATGTTGAGGGGGAGCATCTATCTTAAACCACAAAGATCTGTAACGTGATCAATTTATTTCAATGTGCAGGTTCCCTCTTGTATGTGCAAAACTCTTTCAAACCTCAAGGCACATATTGAGGGGGAGCAAGTTTATGAAATCCTCATCCTTCTCCAAAATGCTTTATCTACTTGATCTGATTAGGGAAGTGATGTTGATATTTTTTAGAAAATGGTAATTTAATAAGTTAATTCTTTCTCTTGCCTCCGTGTGCTAAAACAATTTCAAATTTATGAAGCACATGTTGAGGGGGAGCTCTTGTTATAAAAATATCAAAAACAATTCAGGTACAAAATGCTTTGATAATATATCACAAGTATCTGGATTGATTTTCAAATGGTTTTCAATTGGTTCCAATGGCAGATGAACAATACCAAATAGACTGACCAACTTTACTTTATGTATGGTGATATAAGGATGATAAGGTTAGGTATTTGTTCCCATGATCTGCCAGAACCGGAGGGATCTACCCAGGGACAATCCACTAGTTAGTGTAGAGTCCGTAGGTATGATGAAAAAAAGGAGAAAAATGAGAATATGGGAAGAGTGCGGACTAAGACTGAGCTAGTACTGGAATAAACCCAACAAGGTTCTAGCTATGAAGTCTCGGTAAGCACTGAAGGGGTTGAAGAATGAAAAATAATTGAATGAGAAAAGGGTGAAAACAAATAGCCCTCCAATTATTCAACCTTAGGGCAGATACCGGGTTCAATTCATATGCTACTGGTGGTTACCAAGGTAACATCGGTATTGAAGACAAGACGTCATGGACCCAGTGACGCACTGCACCTCAACTTCCCAAACCACTCAAGTTCCTCTTAAAAGGGCTTGTTTCATTCTCACGGGGAACCTACATCTATCGACTTTCTCTTAGAGATTGTTGATATTGAAGAACGAGACCCTCTCCCTAGTCTCCGGCACTGGAACCAAATATGCACAAATTGAGTCTAGAGCCACGAGATCATCAATAAATCTCCTTAGGACACTTTCAATGAAGACTCTCTGTTTCACACAATGTGGAAAGAGAGATTATATCTTGAGTCCTAAGCTTTATCCTTGTGGTATTGCCAGAACATCCGAGTGATATGCATACACATTCACAATGAAGATGGAAAGCCTTCTGGAGCCAACATCAAACAAGCTCCTGGTAGGTGGCATGTGAGATCTATTCTATAGATCAACCATGTGACAACTGAACAGAAACAATGGGGCGATTCAATCTTTTGAATCAATCCTGGTTCAGGTTATGGATTGACGGATACCTTTGAAAAACCGGTCATTGTGCTTAAAAACTCTTTTCTTTAGCACATCGACCGTGTTCGAATATTTCAAATCAAAAGGTGTTTATGATTGATAATTGATTTTCATTAAAACCTTCGTTGTATTGTAAAAACAATTTCTATTGAGCAATACATGATTGTTTTTCAAATCTCTTTTCATCAATCAGTGAATCTCTATTCGCTGGTTCACTCACTCCGTGTTGTCTTCTTTGAGATATTCCGGTTTGAGAACAGCTAGAACAGCTAGAACAGCTGCGAAACCCTGTCAAGGGGATTCCTCGGAATCCTACCTGATCACAGGCAGTACTTGTACTGATCAGCGGGGAACCATGGGTCGTGTACCTCAATTCAACGAAAGTGATCAAAGACACTTTCGTGTGATTTATTGCTAACTGTTGTGTGCAGGTACGCCTTACGTTTGTAGCTTATCAGAATGAAGCGGTCAATCCATAGCCGCATGCTCACTCAACACATTCATCTCAAAAGAAATCATGATTAGTGCATCAATGACTCTGATATTTTCACTCCATGCTTCTGCTACGCTGCTGCCAATATCATGAATCAACGAAAGCTTCCGCTACTCTGATGAGAAGATATCATGATCCAGAATGTGAGCATGTCGGTCCGTTTGTTACAACATCACATAATACCAACACCACAATGGATGAGTCAGAGATTGATGTTTGCTGATGATCTCAAAAGCTGGCTCAAGAAATTACTATTACGTGGATCAGTAAAAAGACCTCCACTTGGATTAACCAAACATGCAATGAGAAGAATCGATGACTACGAGCTTCGGAGTAAAGTACTACATCAAGAATGCAAGAACAATTTTAATGTAATATCTGTTTGTATTCAATGTATGTTTGAGGTGATCTTGAGGTGACCTCCCTTAGGGGGAGATTGTTAGGATTTAGTAAATCCATGTATTAAAGAGTCGGTTACCTCAAGTATATGTAATCGTTAGAAAGCTCGTAGTCGTAGATTATTATAAGTTAAGTAGTACTTAGTTTATAATAATCTACGACTACGAGCTTTCTAACGATTACATATACTTGAGGTAACCGACTCTTTAATACATGGATTTACTAAATCCTAACACACCACCAAAGCTTTCGAGACTCTTGAATGGACGTCAAAAATTGAGCCTACAGAAAGTGAGACTTTGGTAGCTTCCCCCCAAACAGACAATCTTCGAATAAAGACCATTTTCCTAAGAAGTAGAATGTGAAGAGAAACAGTCTCATTGAATGAAGCTCAACACCCCGAAGAACACGAGAACACCGAAGTAATAAGTTTAAACACTGATCATCTTTGCGGTTATCAAACCCGGAATACATTATTAAGCTCTATCACGTGAACCTGCTGTGCGTCCCCGATGTACACATTACTCTTCGAGTTTGAGCAGTTGTCTATTCGGGAGAACAATATGTCAACATCTTCATTTCACCAAATGCATTCCAGTTATCTTTCATATAACCGATCAGCCCATAATGTACACATGTACCCAACAAGAGTAAAGACGATGACATCCATGTAACATGTTGAGTCACTAATCATCTCTGCGGATGTCAACTCCATAATAACTGAATTAGCTCGATCAAGTGAACATGTTGTGCATCCTTGATGTACACATATCTCTCCCCTGATGGTTGCCATCTCCTCGGAATCATCATTGCATTGTGTACATGAAGCAATAACCGGAAGCACTACCATAAATCATAGGAAGATGTCGATAAGCAATATCATCTCACGCTCCACATGTTCTTCTCATATTTCTTCCTACTGAAAGCTGAGTTAACACATACCACAAGTATCCAGAGACCACTTCCCCCCAAATGGTTGTAATAATGCGTCCTTCCCCCAAATAGTTGGAATAATACATCCTTCCCCCAAATAGTTGGAATAACACACCAAAGGATACGAGTTAAACACTGAGTTTCTCTGCGGTTATGACAATTGTCTTTCCCGGGATTACTTCAATAGAGAAGAAGTATTAAGTTCATCACATGTACTCGTTGTGTGTTTAGATGTATATCTCCTTCCCCCTTGCTGGTTTTGATACCTCAGAATCAGCAACACATTATACATGCCAAATACTCTTGAAATAGAGAAGAACAAACAATTAGCTCAACTGAATCCTGTGAGAATCAACTGCTACCGAAACTCTCTCTGACTATCTTAATCAACCCATATGTAGAAAACTTGAAGTGACCACTAAAGAAGAAAAACCCGATATACCAAACTTAAAACTGAAGTCGAATTCCCCACACTTGTATCTTAAGCTTGCACTTAATGATGGAAGAACGGTGTTGAGAATTTATGCACCAAGCAAATCTCTAAGTGCTCGATACTCAACCAAAGTATGAGACATTAACACCTCTTGCGATTATCCACAATGACATCTGCGTGTGACACTGAGTAAAACAACGTAACTCCTTAAAGTGATAGTTAACCAGGTCTTCAACTATACATCCCGACTGCTGGTAACTAGATAAACCAAGACTTCAACTCAAATTCTTAAGCCCGAGCAAGTTATCAAATAAGAACACGCCTTAGTGAAAGTCAACTTCAATCTCAAATAAGTGATAAATGATTAACTCTGAAGTAATCAACTTGTGTCAAATGCCCAACACGTGAATAAACATACAATCGGATGTACATTGACCCACTAAATGAACCGGAACAAATGATTCCTCAACATCAATGCATTCTTCCTAAAGGTATACATGTAGAGACTGATCTGGAAGATTCACCAATAATGTCTTCGAGCGGATGAGGTAGTCATTTTCCTTAATGTTCATGTGGTTGATTTATAGCGTGCACAATGAGAGGAATAATGATCCGTGAAGATTTGGCAAAGGAATACCAAAGAGCGGATCATTATTCATTAGTGCAACTACAATATCATGATAGTCATTATCAACGCCTTGTGAAATAACTGGAGATAAGGTTTCTTGAGAATTTCGAGAAGTACTTCTTAGATGGTGAACCAGTTGAGTCAGTAGGAACCGGAGCATGAGCTTCAGAAACTGGATGATCAACATTCGTTGGAGGTTGGAAGTACTCATCAAACATATCATGAAAACAATGAATCCCAAATAGTAAATCACAGTTATCCTTAGTGAGTGAAGACATTAGGCGTTGGAGATTCGTATGACCATAACTAAAGCATCCATCATCATGTAGTATATTCACTCTTCTCCCCCTCAAAAATTGCAAATGAAGCTTGCCATTTTTTGATTGAGCAAGTGAATAAGAATATATACCAATGAACAGAGATCCACTTGAGGATTGAATGAGCATGGAAAAACATGAAGCTTGTTGATGAAGAATGTCGATGAGAATGGTCATAAAAATGAAGATTTCTCTTCTTTTGAAGATAAAGCGCACTGAGGCGTACACTTTTCTTTTCTTTGAGGAACGGGGCCTGAAGTATTATCTACAGACGCCATAGTGTTGAAGAACGAGGCCTGAACTGATGTGAACAGACGTCATTGCCGATTGAATATCAAGGTTGAGTTACTAAAACCCGTGAGTTATGAGATATCAATCCTTTTGTTATCCATACTTTAAGCCAGTCCATGTATTGAAGGATCGAAGTATCTGCAACTAAGTAAGGAGTACATGCACTAACATTACAAGCTTGATTACTTATATATGGGTTAGTGACATTAGTATCCAAACTCTTTGGGGCTTCACGGTCAACCTTGATTTTGCCATTGGAAAATAGCTTTCCGGTAGGTATCCACCTAAGTCTAGCATCCTTAAACATTCTACCAGACTGTATCCACTTATTGCAAGGTCTAGGATTTTTAGTCTTCTTATGCATAGTGGAAGACTTATCCTTATTCCTAGTTTCCAAATATTTAGCAGTTGGTATCTATCTAGGCGAAGTTTTCGGTTTGTTTTGCTTCATATGCACAGTAGATGACTTAGTAAAAATCCTAGTCTTAACAGGTTGAACCTTTGCATGAGCATTTACTATCTTTAGGTATTTTGAAAAACAATTATCATGATGTGCCTTAAAGATGCTTTTCAGACAATTTGAGCAAACAACTTGTTTGGATTCAAAAAATGATCTAGAGTTTTTAGAGTAATCTGCAATGGGAATAGCTTTATTCGAAACGCAGCTACTCTTAGATCTAAGCCAATCCATAGTGTTTAGTTGAATGTTCCTAGGTAATGGTTTAAAACTACTAGCAGTGCTTTGAAATCTCGTAGAATTCATCACCATAGGTCTATCACCTAAAATTCCATCTTTTTGAATCTGTGCCTTTTTCTTAGCTTCTTCTAGATCATAGTTCTTGAACAAGTCATTCATATCATGTGAATTCGTAGGAAAATAAGGTGAAGTGACTGGTTTTGACAAAACTTGTTTCACATCAACTTGGGAGGCAAACTGTGTTTTTGAAAATTTTGTTCTTTCAGATATAAATGCAGTAGGCTGCCTAAAAACAGACCGGTCTCTAATGGAATGAGAAGCTGACTTCCCCAAGGTTGACGGTTTTGTAAACTTAGTGTTCACACTTTTCCCTACAGTTTTTCTAAGCTCATACTTAAAGGCAACTATCGCAAAACTCTTATCCTGAATTTGAGCTTTGAGTTCATCAATTTTTGCTATCAAATATTTTGTTTGTTCCACGGACTTAGTTCTATTTTCATTGATAGAGTCGCTTAAGTCCTTTTGATGCTTTTTCAAAGTCTCATTTTCCTTAAGTAATTTAGCCACATAAATTTCCAATTCATTATTTCTTGTTTTAATAGCATCGATGTCTTGTTTAGTCATGACTAAATTACTTTTCAAATTCAGGAAAGAAATATGTTTCTTCATATTGTAAATGGTTGACTCTTTGTCATGAAGCTGAGCTTTCAAAGTGTTAATTTCAAAAAGTTCACGGAATTCAGGAAGTTTCGGATTTTTACATGGTTTGTTAAGTTGAAAACTTTCTTCTTTACTCTGTATTGCAATTTCAAGTGAAATGCAATGTTTTTCAAGATTTGAGAATTTGTTTGAAAGTTCATCAAAAGCCTTTTTATCAACCATATCTTTTGTTTTGAAACATTTAATCTCAGACTCAGCCTCAGTTACAGATCATTTATCAAAGTCATGTTCAGCATCATGATCAGTTTGTTTAAGTACTTTAGCAGATGCACTATGTTGAACAGTTAAGGGTACCTCATTACATGAAACCTGTTTAATTTTCGGTCTGATATCTGCATCCACATCATGTGTAACAAGAGTCACTGGACCACTGGCTGTGTCAAGCTTATCTATCTCTGAGCCTTTGTATTCAGTGTCAACTGATCCATCATCTGGTGCTTTACCCGACTCAACACTACAATCTTTTGATTGTGCCCGACATTCATTCCCCTTTTTGATTACTGCATCTACTTCTTGTATGTTAGGAGTAACTGAACAGCTGGTTACATCATTATTTGTTGTCTCTGACATTCTGTATTCAGCAACACCCGATTCTTCAACTGATACATTACCCAACTCATCACAACTTTCTGTCAACTGCACCAGACTCTCATCCATTTTTTCATCTTTCTGAGTAACTTCCTCAATATACTTCTCCAAATTATCCATGAGATGGATAAGTGTCTCTATGAACACGCAAATTTCCATTCCAGTGTGTCTCTTGAAAGACATTTCAGTCATGTCTTAATCATAATCTGATGTGAATTCCCTTCTAATGAATGACTGAAAATGTTTGTAGATCACTTGAAGTGCAGCACTGGAACTATCCTTTTGAACCTTCTCTTTGTCAAGTTGTAGCTCCAATTGCTCTAGGTTTAACAGCAAAGTTCCTGTTAATGTGGATAAGTCCTGACTGAAGAGGGTAATACATGTTCGTTCCATTGTTATGGGTAGAAGTAACATGAGGTGAGAGTGAGGTTGTTGATAAGGTTCAACGCTGCTTTCCTTTTGCATGGCATTCTGTAGCCTGAACATGTGCAAATCTTTCTCATTGGACTCAGAGCATGAAGAACTCAAATCATCATTGATTGATTCCATCATCTGTAACCGTTCAGTATACCTAATATTCTCATGGTTGTCTACAGCATCATACAGTTTGAGTACTTCTGAAATCACTGAATCAAGAGTGTAAGACATGATGCTGATGTATACACGGGATTTTACAAGTCTGTGATTTAAACCGAGAAATAGAATCTTTCGCGGGATTTTACTAAAATCAAGACCAAACCGTATGAGAGTGAGAAGTAGAATGTAGTAAAGGAACTAGAAGATGACAAGGAAGTGAAGATAAATTGGTGTTATGGTTGAGTTTGTGATATTCCCTAATTCTTTATATATACCCCCTGTTCCGCTGATCGAACTCGCATTCGGAAAATTAGGGTTTGAAAACACGGGTTTTGTATGTTAAGTTTAGAGACAAATCGCAGGAATTGACAACTCGCTTAGCAGACAACTCACAATCAAGACAACTCGCATAGGCAGACAAGTCGCTTAGCAGACAACTCGCTTAGTAGACATCTCGCTTAGCAGAAAACTCGCTTAGCAGACAACTCGCATTCAAGACAACTCGCATAGGCAGACAAGTCGCTTAGTAGACAACTCGCTTAGTAGACAACCCGCTTAACAGAAAACTCGCTTAATGGACAACTCGCATAACAGACAACTCGCTTCAATAAGCAAGCTCAGAATAGACAAGTCGCATCATACATAGGATAACTCGCATCCAAGAAATGCATAAAGTGTCTCAACTCGCATCCAATAAACATTCAAAAAAACACCACTTTTCAATCCAAAAACAACCCAACCACGATGATTCAAGCCTTCCAAATCAAAACCTAAACACTTATAATGATTCTAAACACAAAAGTACAATCAAAATCCAAACTTTAACACTAGAAATGATCCAAATGATGCAAACTTCTCTAAACTTATTCAAACCCAAAAACCTTATGAAAACCACTAGAAATCCAAGAACATGAAAGATGAGTGATCAAACCATGCCTGTTGATACCAATTTTAGGATATTGGTTTTCATAAACACATAAACAATCACATGTAAGGTCAAATTATGCAAGATTTTAGAGAGAGAAAGTAGAAGATGGGATCCTTTCTAGAGAGAGAAAGTAAACAAAAGAAAAAATGTTAGATTGAGTGAAAGGTCCAACCCTCTACCTTGGGAGGTAGAGGGTATTTATAGTTACATACTACACGTCCTCCTTCGGACTGTGGATCAGGCATACAGTGGGAAAGACCCGTCCTTCCTCCACGGTGTTACTCTAAACTAATAACTAAGCTAATAAACATGTAAATAACGATATGTCTACGAGCTAACTTATGCTAGATAATAGTTGGGGTGACCAACACTTCACTATGGAATTTCTAATTCCTAACACCACTAGGCAAACCATTGACCAAGCAGCCGGTGGTAAGCTTAGTGATCCTACCGCGGAAGAGTCGTGAGGTACAATAGAGGACCTTTCCCTCTATGACAACGAATGTTGGAATGACCCCCGTGAGTTGCCCAAAATCGTATAAGCAATATCCTTGCCTCCAATTGACTCACAACCTTCCAATCATAGGATGCTCGAACTTGAAGATCAAGTCAAATTCCTAATGAGTTCCTACGAAGCTCCTAAACCTTCATGCCAAGTGAAAAAAGTTTCTTCCTTGTGCGAGTTCTGTAGTGGTCCCCACGACACTCGTAATTGCACAAGACTCTCTAAACAAGCTTCTGTAGACTATGCATCCTCACGTACCAAAGGAGCGGGAGGAAGATTCCCCACAACACCCGGACCTAGGACTTACAACGAAGCCTGAGAGGCATCGAAGGGCAAACCCGAATATTATTGGAGTCAAACCAAATTATTCACCTTTAACAACTCCCCATGCCCCAACAACATAATCCAAGCCCTCATTCCCCTAGTCAACATAACTTGGAAGGGATGATGCGAAACTTCGCGACATAACCCAAATAGCCAAGCTTTCAGATCGCTTTAATCAGCAACAAGCTGAGATGGATAGGAAGATAGATAATCTCTTGAAAGCCATTAACAATCATGATAGGACGGCAACCGAAAAGGTTGATGTTATCTCGACTCACTCCTCCAAAAAAGCTCCCCTTATAAAGATTAAGGACCCAAGCAAGTACTTCGCCCACTCACAATTAGGCAATGAAACTAGGGACCCATCTTCATCAAAGCACGTTCACTTCGTCAACGCCATTACCTGAGTAAGACCAAATAGGAATAATGATGAAGCAAACCATGAGACGGTGCTTGAGGTAAGTGAGACTCCTAAGGATGAAAAAACCAATGAACTAGACAAAGTAGGTGATGATTACTTCAACAAGTTTATTACGGAAGAAGAACTTTCATACCACCCACACCTAGTGCACGACCTTCGTCCCTTTTTTACTATGAGATGCCCACAAATCACCTTTGGAAATCCTAGAAACCTTAACATACCTTGTTGCATAGGACATCTTTTCGTGGCAAAGGCCTACATTGATCGCAAGTCCCTAATAAACATCATGACTAGCACGTACTATAACTGGGTGATGAAAAAACCTATCCCAAGTAGGAAAGATCCTGACGATCCTAGAATAAGATGTAATTTCCTCGGTAGAGTTAGGGGATTGCCCGTCTATGTAGGAAGCTTCACGTACCTAACGGATTTCGTGAGTGTGGAAGATATTAGTACGGCTATAGATCCTAGCTTGTCCCAGGTAGTTCTAGGAAAGCCATTCATAGATAGCTCCAGGATGACTTATGATCCGTCATTAGGGATAGTTAGATTCAAGGATAAGACTGATGACATTGCCTACAAAACGCCCTTTTAAGATTGAGCAATCCTCATCACTATCAAATAATGAGAAAGAACTTAAGCTATCGGTCTATTATAGAAATGAGGAGGATAGAAGGAGAGGAGTAGATTATGTGATGAGTAAGATATTTGGATTCTATAAAGAATGTGTGAAGTTAGGACCGGAATATAGAACCAATTGGGAGCATGATGATTTTATAGAAAGATGCACAATAGGACATACCCATGCAATGGAAAATCCCAATAGGAATCGTCATTAGGAAGGGGATGATGGTAATGAAGTCACGTAGGAGCACGAATTCGAGTCTAGCTACAAGACTCATAAATAAAGAAAAACACTTATTGGGAGGCAACTCATGCTTAATTGTTTGCTTGTTTTGTTTATCAATTTTATTTGTATGTTTGTATATCTTTTTCACTATTGTTTATTCTCATGTTAGATTTTGTGAAAATGCTTTATTTTGTTTTTAACCTCGTCTTAATTGCATATAAAGGTATTTACAAAAAAGATAAGCGTAGGGAAGATCACATATGTTTTAATATCATAAACATGAGATTGACAATAATTGAAATTGTATTTATTTGTGTGTTTGTTAGAGTCAAATGCTTGTACCGAGTCATAATGGATATTTTGCACGAATTTTTCCAAGTTTTAATGAGGCAAATTTTCCAGAATTTTTCCAGAAAAACGTACCAGACCCTTTCTTTCAGGACAACCTGACGGCGTCAGGATTAAAACCCGACGGCGTCAGGAAATGTAGAAACAGATTATCAGTTTCGTTTTATGTGTAACTTGTGAGTTTTGGGAACTTCCAATTCTTAATTTTCCATAAAAACTGCAAACATCCATTCTACAAGCATTATATCTTACTCGCTTTCTAGTTTAGTTTTGTTTCATATATAGGTTACCGCTGATTTTACGCGTGGTTTCGTTTCGTTTTGTTATAAGAGTGAAGGTTATATTAGACAAGAAGAAGAAATACATATTGGAAGCACTTATTACTTATTCATTCTTCTTGGATGAGGATTTAACCGCACCTTCATACATATCCTACCGAGCTAATCAAGGGAGTGCTAGTTTCTTTCTCTTTTACTTACCTTCCTATATCATAACTTTGATACTTTCGTGGAATATTATGGACAATGTTCAGTTTAAGTGTAAGGAGGGAGAATCAAATGAGAACTTAGAAACTATTCATTTGATTTTTTTCGTGTCCTTGGTAAATTGTTTAATAAACTATGAGAAATATTTGTTAGGGCAATTTTAGCACCAAATTTAAAATTTTTTATAGCATTTACGAGTTAAACTTTAGTCTTAATAAAGTTTCTCCAAAAGTGTGAGGTTCGCCCCTAGATCTTTAGGAATAAAAGCATTCATCTTTAATGCTTAGTGAGTGTACCGGTAGTATAATAGATTCTAGAACTTATTTTTTGATGCATTCTGAGGTCGCCAGGGAGACTACATTCGTGTAGTTAGGATTAACTAAATGATAAGAGGCATTAGGATAACCCTTGTTTTAAACCTGTAATTTAATTACGTCATCCACATCGGTTGAGTAATTTTTCCCACACCCTTGTGATGTACTCATCTTTAGTACACGATACCCCTAGTTAACCCCTCAGATCCTATCCTTTTCGCGGTTCTCGTGATGTTTCAGTTTCCGGAATATCAATGAAGAGCATTGTTTACAATTCACCCCCAAATTTTATCATTATTAAACCCACCTTATATGCACTCATCTTTAGTGCATTATTGTTATCATTATTAAACTATTAGTTCAATTATCTAGTTACTTCCATGGTTGCTAAGTTGATAACGCTACATGCGTCGTTCGGGGTCAAAGAAACTTCCTTTTCGTCGAGCAAGTTTTTCAACACCCTAGGCAGTGAACCTAATCGTTGTAGTGTAGTATTAGGGTAAGCCACGAGTATTGATATCATTCTCTAGGGGAATAGGAATGCTAGTGAGAAGTTACTATGCTAAGGTTGGGGTTGAGGAAGATTATTTTTTTATATTTTTATATTTTTTAAGGAAAGGAAAGGTACGAATCTCGGGGTTTGAATTTGGGGGGTTGGTATTTCTACCGATTACTCTACTTATCTAATTATCTAATCTAAGGTGTATGTAGTCTATGTCTAATTAATGTGTGCTTGTATGATAGTTTAAAGATGTGTCTACTTAGGTTTTACTACTCCTTAATTATCTCCTATTGGTGGTTGAATTGTCACGTCCTTATTCCTAGTTGCGTTGTGTGTCTAAGGTTGTAGGGTATGCGTTTCTCCCTAACTCTTTAAACTTACCAAAGGGTCTCGTCTACAAAACCTACTAGGGATAATAAACTCTTACCTTACAACTACTCAAGGAGTCATATTCTAAGGTTCACAAAGATTTAATCAAGTATTAAGTACATAACGAATGACCTATCGCATTACTAGATCATTAATAAACTAAGATAAGAGACAACCAATCAATATTCAATAATCAAGTTTCATATTCCCTAAGCAAACATACAAGTAAATTAGCCGGTCATGGAGAACATGCAAGCATACACACAAATAATCAAAGACATAATTGTATTAATGAAGTAAAACACTTATCTTGTTGTAAGATAGGGTTTGGAACCCTGAAATACTGTACAAGACAGCCTTGGTTCGGTTTAGGTTTTTACTCCAAAAGACTACCCTCTAAATACTGAAAAATTCGGATTCTATATATAATATTACATCTGCGACGGCGTCACCTTATGTTTTGTGACGCCGTCGTGTCGTCGTCATTAGGGTTTCGTCTTGGCCACGTTAGACTTGCGACGGCATCACCTTATGCTTGTGACGCCGTCCTCTTCAGCTTCTGACGCCGTCTGGATTACATCTAGGCCGTCTGAGTTGCGACGGCCTACTCTTTTATAACTTGACGTCGTCACTTGAAAATGGGAGTTTTGGCTTCTGTCCCGTCACAAAGATCCTCCGACGGCGTCACAATTAACACCTGACGCCGTCACCTTATATTTTCAGCAGCTTTGAGTGTCTCGATTCTGACTTTGGCCATTTTCTTCGTATAATCGCGCCTTTTCGTCCAAATAAGTGCCATTCCAGCATTTTGCCTTCAAGAGACCTAAAAAGTGAAAAGGAACGATATTAAGCAATAACGGATACAAAAGTGATCAAATAAGGGCTTAAATGATCCCTCAAAAAGGTACCTTTTAAAACCTTATCAAATATCCCTACACTTGGTATTTTCTTGTCCTCAAGCAAATGTGCTTTTAGCCAATTAATTTATAAGTTAGAGGTCATGAAGCATTCGTTCAAAACGGTCCACAACACATATAAGCCCTGCAAAAGTCATAACAAGCACGGAAATCACATACTAGCACCTCACATGGGGTGTTTGGATACTCACATCTCTCTCGGGTGTATATGAAATATAACAAATTGGAAAGGGAAGATAAACACTCATTAACCGGTCCTAGTACATAGATTACCATAGGCTTGAGAATAGATCAAACCTCCATCGCTTTGGCGTAAGCACCTAGGAAAGACTATCAAAGAGGTCTTTAAAGGGTTGTAATGTTAGGCTTACGGTAGGGAAACAAAGGGTTTGGTGGGATAGGCTATATAGTGGTGGCAAGTCAAAAATCTCTTATGTTACAAGCATACGAAGAATGGCATTGCTAAGCCAAGACTCGACACTCTAAACTCTAGCTAACTGAAATAAACAAACATAAATTTAAAGGATAGATGTAGGATGGTAGCCCGTATGTTTTTTTTTTCATCACTCTATTTTATTTTTTTTCTATTTTTTTTTTTTTTCATACACTTTTACTCTACCATCCTCTACAGTAACATCAAAATAATAGGGATTTATAGGCACATCCCTACACTTGAGTTTTTATTACTCTAACACTAATTTGACCCGAATTGAAAAGATCAAAACACTTGGGGTACATTATTACGCAAACAAAGGGAATTTGAATTAACGTTCCCTTCCCGTCATTTCATAAACTTTAACTTTTCCCATGAATCCCAATCGTCCCAAAACTGTATACAAAGGATATGACTCGACTTAGCAACTCATGCAAGCAACTAGATAATTGAACTAAGGGTTTAGGGTGATAACAATAATGCACTAAAAGTGAGTGCATACAGGGTAGGCTAAGGCGATTTGGGTGTATATTTGAGGGTGGGGTGTAAACAATGCTCTTCATTGATATTCCGGAAAAACCGAAACATCACGAGAACCGCGAAAAGGATAGGCTCTGAGGGGTTAACTAGGGGTATCGTGTACTAAAGATGAGTACAACGCAAAGGGTGTGGGGGAATTACTCAACCGATGTGGAAAAGGTAATTATACTACGGGTATCAAACAAGGGTTATCCTAATGCCTCTTATCATTTAGTTATTCCTAACTACACAAGTGTAGTCTTACTTGCGATCTCGGAATGCATCACAAAACAAGTTCTAGAATCTAATATACTACCGGTTCACACTCTAAGCATTGAAGATGAATGCTTTTAATTCCTACTAATCTAAGGGCGATCCTCACATTTTGGTGGAATTTAGGTGGTAAAGGGTTTTTGTGCTAGTCATGTAACTTCCTATCCGTGAGACGCTTTTGTTAAGACTAATGGCCCACTCTTATATGTCATGAAATATTTTAAATTTGGTGCCAAAATTACCTTAACCGACATTTTCTCATGGTTTATTACACAAATACAATTGGACAAAGCAAATAATCAAGGATAAGCATAGTTTCAAAGTTCCCGTTTTATTTTCCCTCCCTACACTTAAACTGAACATTGTCCCCAATGTTCCCCGAAAGTATCAAAGTTATGAAATTGGAAGGTAATTAAAAACGAAAGAAACTAGTACTCCCCTGATTAGCTCGGTAGGATCCGTGTGTGAAGTAGTGGTTAAATCCTTTCCAAGAAGAATTTATGCGTGAAAAACTCCTTCCAATCTCATGTAACTTCTTCTTGATAAATTAAACCTGCACACTTGAAGAAAACAAACGAAACCTTCGTGTAAAATCGGCGGTAATAATATATATAAGACTCGATTTAAACTAGGATATAATGCTTGTGGAATGGATGTTTACAGAATTTCTGGAAAATTAAGACCTGGAAAATTCCAAAAATATTTTAAGTAGCTCAGAAAACGAGAAAAAAGTAATATGTTGTTTTTACTCCTTCCTGACGCCGTCAGGTTATCCTGACAAAAACTGGTCTGCGATTTTCTGGAAAAAATTCTGGAAAATTTATATCTTTAGAATCTGGAAAAATTTCTGCAAAACATCCATTATGACTCGATACAAGCATTTGACTCGGACAAACACACAAATATATCTTTTAATGAATTGTTATTCTCATGTTTACGTTTGCTTGAAAATGTGTGTAATCCTCCCTACACTTATCCCTTATGTAAAATACCTTTATATGCAATTAAGACGAGGTTAAAAACAAAATAAAGCATTTTTACAAAATTAAACATCAGAATAAACAATCAATAAAAGATAAATGACACTAACAAGCAAACAATTAAGCATGGGTTGCCTCCCATGAAGCGTTTTTCTTTATTTAAGAGTCTTGTAGCTAGACTCATAGTCGTGCTCCTACGTTACTTCATTACCGCCACCTTCTTCCTTCGCTTTCCCTTCGTCGAAAGGGTGTGGACGTTGTATGCTTACAGTGGATTCCTTGACAACGTTATCTATTATGGTGATGGTTTTATCTTTTAAATTGGTTTCCTTCACTGTGAAAGGTCCAAACCATCTTGGTTTGTTTCTACCTCGTAATGCCCTTATCCGTGATTTGTATAAAAGTACTTTTTCTCCTTTTAGAAATTCAGTAGGGTTCCTTTGTGTCTTAGGTATCGAAGTGGGATTATTTCCTAACTTCTTGTCGGGTTTCCACAACGTTGCATACAATCCTTGAACCATAAAGTCCCTAAGCCCTTTTTCCCAGTCATTCATCTTTTTCTTAACACTATTGCTAGGGGCTTTTCGATTTCCACCCATAATCATTTCCATGATCTTAAGAGGATACCTTGGGATGATGGGTATCCTAGCGTACCCCTTCCCGCTTTTGAGTATCATGATGCCCTCTTCGCATTTGATGGTTGCCTTGGCGGTGGCCTGAAATGGTGTCCCAAGAATGAGAGGCACGTTTTTATCTTCCTGGACATCAATGATCACGAAATCCACCGGATAAACGATATTAGCCACCTCAATTAGAACATCCACCATGATTCCTATGGGGTAGACATAGGTGTGATTAGCTAAGGAAAGTCTAAGATCGGTCTTGGTTGGTTTCTCCTTAGTTAACTTATTATAGATTGATAATGGCATTATGTTCACATCAGTCCCCTGATCAGCTAAGGCATTTATATTATCAATATCACCTATGCTACATGGTATCACCAAATTCCCTGTGGTGTCTCGTTTTCTTGTTAATGGTTTTTTTATGACCAACTCATACAGGGGTCCCATAGGCAAGGTGTCAAACTCTTCTTCTGTCATTTTTCCTTCAAGAGCCTCCCTAAGAACTTCATTGTTCCTAAAGTTGTTTACTTGGTTTGCAATGGTTTTTTTGTTAATTTCATGCTTAAGGTAATACTCAATGGTCTCAGGCTCATCATTAGGCACATACTCCTCCTGCTTGCTTTCCTCAGTTTTCCTCATCTCAACCCTTGTATCCTCAGGCATAATGGAAACGGCGTTAACAAACGAAGTGGGAGGACAATCGTTGCTTCTTACTAGTACCTTCTCGGGAACTTTTGTTTTGGTAAATTCAATTACCAAATTCATCATTTCCGTCATTTTCGCTTGCATTTCCTCTCTCTGCCTATAAACCTCCTCTTCAAATTTGGCTAATCTCTCCGTATGAGCTGC
>BPTQ01000004.1:111832943-111851910 GCA_019973895.1 Chrysanthemum seticuspe
TTGCGTTTTCGTGCTGCGACTTGTCTTCTGTGTTTTGACTAGAGCCACTGCGTTTTGATACTGCGATTTGACTCTGCATTTTGCCTTTGCGATTTGCTGCTGCGTTTTGCTTCAGTGGACTGCGATTTGACATTGCGTTTTGATCATTGCATTTTTCATCAAGAAGATTGAGTTTTGAATTTGTCTGTTTGACTACTTGCGGTTTGACCAAAGTTGAATTTTTACGTCAAAACTTCAAACAGCCATAACTTTTGAACCGTAACTCTGTTTTCAGCGAAATACCATTCAAAACGACCGGAACAGCTTGAATATTTCTAAGTTTCATACAATGTCATGAAACGAATTTTTCGAGGCCCAAATCCCCTCCGAGAGGAAGTTATTAAGGTTTTTAAGTTTTCAAACAAAATTTTGACTACAACAACCGTGCTTAATCTTCATCAAACACAACTCTTTTATCTTTGAATCAATCCTACATCAAATTTATCATAATTACCTTCATCAATGGCAACTCAACAAGACTCAAGTCTATTCGGGTACACCTTCGAGGCCTATAACAGCTCCGGAAAAAGATATTGAGGTTTTTAAGTTTTGAAATCAAATTTCCGCATCAACAACATACAACCAAACAAAATTTAAGCTAATCCTTCAAAAAATAATCACTCCTAACACACAACATTCTATCATTGAGTCGATCCATCAGTTATCTTAACTACATTCTATTTCTCATTTCTCACTGTCTAACGGTTTCTTCTTGATTTTGTAAAATCCTGCGAAAGATTTCATTTCTCGGTTTAAATCATAGATTTGTAAAATACCGTGCACGTCAACATCATGCCTAATACTTCGGACTATGTTGTATCTGAAATACTCAAATTGTACGACATGATCGATGAACATAAGATTCCAAACAAAGTACAACTAACAAACGTTTTTGAATCAGAAACAAAAAATTTGGGAAATAGCGATATGGTCTCACGACAACAATCACTCATAAAGGAATCTTTGTGTTCAAATTCACATGAGACAGAGTTGCACCAGATTCAGCAAGTGCAAACTATTGTCAAGGATAGTTGCATTGAACCTTTTCGACAACTTCATTCACATCTCACGTTACTTCTAACTGAAGATAGATTCACAATGGGAATCGAACGAGCATTCAATGCACTTTTCTGTCAAGATGTATCAACGTTCACGGGCACATTGTTCTTGAACTTAGGACAACTTGAACAACAACTTGATAGAGAAACGGTTCAAGAAGCCGGATCTAACGCTGCACTTCAGGTGATCAACAAACAATTTCAGTCATTCTTCAATGGTGAATACACTTTGGATTATGATGATCATATGACTGAAAAATGCTTCAAGAATCACACTAGGATGGAAGCAAATGTGTTCAGAGAAAAATTAATCCAACTCATGGATAATGTTATGAAGTACATTGAGGAAAGAGCACAAAATGATGACAAGGTGAATGAAAGTCGGGTGCAATCAAGAGATAGTAGTGTTGTGTCGGGTACAACATTGGATGATGAATCAGTTGTCACTAAATCTAGAGGTACAAAGAAAGAGAAGTTAGATACAAGTAGCA
Source organism: Chrysanthemum seticuspe (assembly GCA_019973895.1). NCBI lineage: Eukaryota > Viridiplantae > Streptophyta > Magnoliopsida > Asterales > Asteraceae > Chrysanthemum > Chrysanthemum seticuspe. The sequence continues at coordinate 111,834,532 of BPTQ01000004.1, forward strand.
GTTTGGTGACTCTTGTTGCACAAGATGTAGATGCAGATATCAGACAAGTTACTGAACATGTGTCATGTGTTGAGGCACCCTTAACTGTACAACAAGATGTATCTGCTAATATACTTAAAAAAACTGATCACGATGCTGAACATGATTTTGAGAAATGTTCTTTGGCTAAGGCTGAGTCTGAGATTAAGTGTTTTAAAACAAATGATATGGTTGAAAAGAAAATTTATGATGAACTTTCAAACAGATTTTTACAACTTAAAAAACATTGCATTTCACTTGAAATTGCGATACAAAGTAAAGAAGAAAGTTTTCAGTTTAACAAACCATGTAAAAACCTAGAATTTCCTGAATTCTGTGAATTTTTTGAAATAAACACTTTGACAGCTCTGCTTCAAGACAAAAACTCGACAATCAACAATTTGAAGAAACATATTTCTGTCCTGAATGAGAAAAGTAATATAGTCAAGGCTAAACATGACATCGATGTAATTAAGTCAAGAAGCATTGAATTGGAACTTTGTGTGGCTAAATTACTTAAGGAAAATGAGACTTTGAAAAAGCATCAAAAGGACCTAGGTGACTCAATCAAAGAAACCAGGACTAAAACTGTAGAACAAACAAATTCTTTGATAGCCAAAAATGATGAACTCAAAGCTCAACTTCAGGAAAAGGGTTTCACAATAGTTGTGTGGAAAACTAGAAGGGGGGTTGAATAGTTTACCGATTAAAAACTTTGTTTTGAAACTTATTGAAAGACAACTGATATTGATCTTAGATATGTTAGTGAATGATAATCAATATGCAAACAATATATAAAGAGTAGATAAGGAAAGAAACAATCAAACCACGACAAGTTGTTTATAGTGGTTCGGTCTACAAGGACTATTTTTCCTTGCCCTACTCCACTCCCCGAGTCTCACACTCGAGAGTTTAACTTCACTAGTCAACAAGCTCCTTTCACCGGCGTAGAAACCTTTACACTTCACTTACACACTATTTCCGACACTAAGCTAGATGTCGAGTTCTTTTCAAGGGTACAACCACTCCCACACACAATGTATTTTAAGGACTAAAATACTAACCACTCATACTCACAAGATTATGATGGTTTGGTACAACAATGATATATGAATCAACACTAGATCATACAACAACAAACAAACAAGACTTCCAACAACTTGTTGAAGCTTGAATATGCATTGATCTTCTTTGCTACAAAAGAGATCACTTATATGATATTAAACTGAGTTAGAAATGTTAGAGAGAAGAAATGTATGTGAATATGATAGAAAGGGATGAAAAACAACTTGGTTTGGCTTTGCTATTTATAGCCAAAATACTCAGCAGGTACCACGGACCACGGATCCCTCAAAAGGGTTCCGTCCGTGTTAAGTTTTGGTGTCGTCGGGGTCTGACAGTAAGATCACCAAAGTCAACCATATCTATCCAAGATTGTGTAAGATATGTAGAGTCTAAATCTACACAAAGTATCTAGTAAAATATTCTAAGGATTTCAATGATGCACTACATGATGTCATGTGTTTGTTTTCTATTTTTAGAAATATGTTAAAATGTAAATACATATGTCATGTTTTGTTTAAGAAACCAAAACATTCTTGATCTAAAAATATTAACATACATTATGGTTTAGAGTCATATCAAAATATGATTAATCAAAATGTAAATGCTTGAGTGATGAAGATATTATTTGAAAAGCTTGTTTTAAAATCAATTAAACTTGACAAGCTTTAAGCTTTAAAAAAATTAAATTTACTTTTTTCGTTGACAAAACTTAGGTAAAGATCATAAAATATAAATAACGTTTAATGATGATATTTGTATTAACAATCTCCCCCTTTTTGTTGAGGACAAAATATAAATTTTATTTTTATAAAAGATGTAAAGATTGTACAAGAGTTATAAAAATATTAGTTTTTGAACTTGAAAGATAAAGATGATAATGCAAGTATCTCCAATTTAGACATGATGTTGACTTTTCAGAAAGTCAAAGTGTGCAGTTGACTTTTTATAAAAGTCAAATTTAACCAAGTTCTATATATTTCTCCCCCTTTTTGTATCAACAAAAAGAAGATGCAAGGCGGAATATGTAATGAGTCCGAGCCATTATCTCCCCCTTGACCAATGCTCCCCCTAAATTGGGTGCCAAGAGAAAGATACATGGATTGTGAAAAAGCTACAAAAAAAATGTTAGTAATAAGCATCCTCACAAGCATTTCCAAATACCATGTAATAATCAACAACAATATAAGAAACACCATTCATTTGTTAAAAAATTTCATGATATAAAAATCATGAAAAGGGAACACAATGAAGTGTTAGTACAAGAATAAAATCCTAAAAAATTATCCTAGAAAATTAAAAAAAAATACAAAGAAACGCCTAGAAAAATAAAAATGCTTAGAGAGAATAAACTAGGACCCTCCTATTGAGCTGGTGGATGAGCAAGAGCATTAATGCACTCTAGGATGTGATTGAGGATGAACCACATTTCTTCTTGAAGCTCATGGACCATAACCCGGGTCCTTTCGGTAATTTGGGCGGTTCGCTCATAATTGGAGCAACCTTGTCTAGGAGGGTAGTATGGTTCATGATTTTGTGGTGGTGGAATGGTGGAGTTGTTGGTGTTGGTGGTTGGAGTGGTGATTATGGAGGCTAGCAAAGCACTTTGCATTTGCATGGCATCACTAAGATGAGAATCCACCATATTGGAAAATTGGTGGAGATGATTGAGCTCGGCTTCAATCTCTTCTTTAGTGAGGTGATCATCCCACATGGATTCCTCAATGTCCTATATATGAGAAGGCATTGATTTTGTAGGTAGTGGTTAATCCCCAAACAAAGGACCATGGATTTCCTTGTGGATGGGATGGAAAAGAAGAGGTCTTGGCCCTAACGGGGAGTTTGGGTCAAATGATGGACGTGGAGACTCATGAGCTATTCGCTCAATTGTACCAAAATATGGTAGTGGTGGTGGTTGATTGGGCCTAGGAGGCAAGTCCTCCAAGTCTTCCAAAAATGGATTTGGAGATGTAGGTGGTGTAGAGAATAACTCTAATGGGATGAGTGTTGGAGATTTTGGAGGTGATGGTGATTTTGATGTTTGGATAGGAGCCGGTGGTGGTGAGCTAGGAGTCTTTGTTGGTGGTGGAGTAGTGACAATGATAGGTGATTGTGGAGGTGGTGTAGGAGTAGCCAAAGGGAGAGTTGTCTCATCTCTTATGGGAGATTAGATGGTTAATGGAGAGGACTCGGAAGAGGAGCTTATGTTGACAAAGCAACAAGGTCTTACACTCATTCTAGCAGTTCTTTTGCAAGTCTTGGTTGATGGTGAAGACTTAGTCATTTTGGCTCAAGTTTTTGCTAGTAGATGATAAGAATTGAGAAGGTGTGAAGATGATCATGGTAAAAGCTCTTAATTTATAGGATTGGAAAATTATGGAGAAATGTGTTTGATTTGATGTTAAACCATAGAAGAGATGAGGTTCCTAATGATTTTGAAGTGGGTTTAATGCTAGTCATATCACCCAAGTCAATCCATACAAGAAGGATGGAGTGAAGTGACAAAGATTTGCAATAAATGTGTTCTAATGATTATGGGATCATTAGAATCAGATCACCCACGGATTGCAATGAACCAAATTTTTGGTTCCTTCCTTTATGAAAAAGGGTTCCTTGGGTGGATTTTTGAAATTTTTGAATTTTGGTGGGAAATGGATATCCTATATGCCTAAGTGTGTTAAACTAGTTCTAATATGGGTAAAAAAAACTAGTTAAGATTATCTTAGAAGCAATGTATGGTAATTTGAAATGTTGAAATAAGAGAAATTTAGAAAATTACATGTAGGATCCACGGCACCAAAAGTTTACACAGGCGGAACCCTTAAATTGGTGCCACCTGGTCCGCCTGTACAGGTATGGTGGTACCAAAATCCATAACAGACGGAACCAAATTAATGGTGTCGTCTGGTCCGTGGAGACCAGAAATCTTCACAGACCCATTTTTTAGGTGTTGGGGACTTTTCCGAAACCTGAAATTTTGCTTAAAACATGTGACATTAATTATTTCTAGTTAGGAAAAGTCGATAACACATATACAAACATAGTGGAGCATAGACTTTGACCAAGGGCTAACTATTTTCATATAAAAATGAAAGTGGGTAAAATTTGATAACACACTTGTGCTATCCCCCTGCATAAACCGATTAGCATACAACATTGTTTTAAGTCATATTATCATCCTACAAAGTAAAAACAACCAAATTGTATCATACATCATAGTTAGTGTCTTGTTCCAAACGCTCCTTCAAATAAACCTCACTTATCCAACTTCTTGTAGATCTTTGTCATCATCCTACCAAGGCACTTGAACATCCCCTTGGTTTGCTTGAACTCCGTCGATTCATTCTCAATCTCGGGGAGAGATGCATAGTACTCTTGAGGTGGAAGGCGAGAATTTGGGAGACCGTCCTCGGAGCTATTTGATGATGATGCTGATGATGAAGGAGTTGGAGGTTTTGCCCTTTTGCCTTTAGTCTTAGCCACTCGCTTTTCACTCAAGGGCACAAAAATGTGAGGGATGAGAGCATAGTCTAGCTTCAACCCTTTTGGGCTTGGTGGAATGGGTGCGAATGCTCTATAGAGACGGGTGAGAAGCATCCCGTAAGGAAGAGCGACCGATCCTTGAGTTAGAATATCTACCATTCTCCTAGAAATGTAGTAGGCTAAATTGAATGGTTGACGGGTGGACAAGTTGTAGAGCATGTGACAAAGGCAAGCACTGATATGGTCTCTATTTCCTATAGTGCTAATGACATTGGCTCTAAGGAGTTCCTCCCACTTCTTAAATTCGGGCTTAAGCTCATTGAGCTCCATACCATATGGATCTCGGTTCACTTCCTTTCCCTTTCGGGTGACACGGGTTGGAGCGGCCCTTTCGTTAAAAAGGTTCTCACGGATGACGTCCTTATCCGCTAAAGGAGTTTGGTAGGGAAGAGAGCGGTCATTGATTGCATCAAGGATAGTGAGTGACCACTTATCCGAGTAGACACATGTACCACGGTTGGGAATTCCTAGCACTTGAGAAAATTTGCTTAAGGAGATGAAGTAGTCGGTTTGATTGATCCTAAACCTAAGAGCCATTTCATCGTCCTCATCAGTGAAAGCGGTAACACTAGCATAGAATTCTTAAACAAACCTAGGACAAATGGGTTCATCGATGTCAAGGAGACAATCGAAGTTAATGGTAGCAAGTTCTTGACGGAGATTGGTTCTGTCGACAAAGGAGGAGTGAATGGTCCTACCCTCATGGAATTACCTTTGCTCTAAACTCTTAAAGATTTCGACTTGTTCTTTGGAGAGGCCCTTGGTTTTGTGGTGTTTAGGGATGTAGCTAAGAGTATCCTTGTGATCATAGAATCTTGCCGCTACCATGGTTGTTCCTATTATCAAGAGTTTACATGTTAAAAATAAGAACAAACTTAGCGTTTTGGTTCTAGTGTGTGCCTATATGAAAACGATTTGGAGTTGCTGTTATCTCGACTCATTTTATGCATAAAATGGTTTTCAGTGGGGGTGTTTGGAAAAAGGCATGAGATAACCCAAACGTTCCCAATTCAATGTGGCTTCATTTGAATATACCTGGGAATGCATATTAGTTATGCATTACCTTTAGTATTCAAGAGCATTATGCAAGTGATGAAAATTTACGTTTCTATTTGTATTAACAATGAAAAATTGTTTTTCTACAAGTGAGAAGCTTTTCAAAATTTTTGACATGGGGTGTTTGCTTATTTAGAATAAGGCCTTATAGTCATTATCAAATATAAATGGTGTAAAATAAAAATCAAGCAGGTAGTCTAAATCTATAACCAAGTCATCACCACGTACCGTCTGCCCAAAGTTCAAGCTTTGAAGTCAAGAAACCAGATCATGAAATACTAGGTAGATGTGTCATTAGAGGATGTCATGATGGGCACACTACCTTTTCTCCAACTGTTGGCATAATTACCAACTCCAATCTTCGAATGTGACCGAGGTGGCCTCCTCGATACTAAATCTATATAAAGCTCATAACATAGTGCTTATAACATCGCATTTTACAATAAATAACATAACTATGTTTTTTATTTTTATTTTTCGAATCTTTTTTTTCAACATAAATATAACAACTAAACATAATATCCCCCCACTTGAGATGAACAATGGGAATTCGAGGGTTTTCAATGATCTTTAAGAATATGTCGTCGACGAAAGCGTGATTTCCGAACCTTTCCACTTGAACCTTGAACTTAGGCAAATGATGACTTCCCAATCACAAATAAAGACTACAGGGTAGGCTACGGTATATAGGTGTATCGAAACAATATATTGGGTTAACAGAATGAAAGGAATGGCTCAGATGGGTGTATTGATATGCTTACGCAGCGCATTCGGGGTCAAAGGAACTTCCTTTTCGTCGAGCAAGTTTTTCAACACCCTAGGCAGTGAACCTAATCGTTGTAGTGTAGTATTAGGGTAAGCCTCGGGTATTGATATCGTTCTCTAGGGGAATAGGAATGCTAGTGAGAAGTTACTACGCTAAGGTTGGGGTTGAGGAAGATTATTTTTTATCTTTTTATATTTTTTTAGGAAATGGAAAGGTACGAATCTCGGGGTTTGGATTTGGGGGTTGGTATTTCTACCGATTACTCTAATTATCTAGTTATCTAATTAACTAAGCTAGGGGTAGTCTATGTCTATTGTTGTGTACTCATATGATGATTAAAAATGTGTTTACTTAGGTTTTATTACTCCTTAGTTATCTCCTATTGATGGTTGAATTGTCACGTCCTTATTCTTAACGCGTTGTGTTTCTAAGGTGGTAGGGTATGCGTTTATCCCTAACTCTTTGAAGCTACCAAAGGTTAATGACTATGAAATCTCTAGGATTCATAAACTTAACACTAAGGTATTCTTTGGATGTTTTGCCTACAATTCCACTAGTAACTATATGCTAAGGTTCAACAAAGCTTAATCAAGCATTAATAGCACAACGAATGACCTATCGCAATACTAGGTTAATCACAATTAAGATAAGATATAACCAATCAATATTCAATAACTAAGTTTCATATTACCTAAGCAGACACACAAATAAATTAGCTGGGCATGGAAAACATGCAAGCATACACACAATCAATTGAAGACATAATTGAATTAATGAAGTAAAACACTTATCTTGATGTAAGATAGGGTATGGAACCCTAAAATACTGTACAAGACAGCCTTGGTTTGGTTTAGGTTTTTACTCCACAAAACTACACACTGAAAACTGAAAAATTCGGATTCTATATATAGTGTTACAAACTGCGATGGCGTCCCTCTTTAATTGTGACGTCGTCGGGTCGCCATCATTAGGGTTTCGTCTTGGCCACGTTATCATTGTGACGGTGTCACCTTATGCCCGTGACGCCGTCTTCTTCAGTCTCTGACACCGTCTGGATCAAATCTAGGCCGTCTGAGCTGCGACGCCCTACTCTTTTAAAACCTGATGCCGTCACTTGTAAATAAGCAATTTGGCTACTGAGTCGTCACAAAACGTGTTCCGACGGCGTTACAAGTAGAACCTGACACCGTCCCCTTTCAATTCAGCAGCCTGAGTGTCTCGATTCTTGACTTTGGCCATTTTCTTCGTATATTCGCGCCTTTTCGTCCGAATAAGTGTCATTCCAGCAATTTACCATCAAGAGACCTAAAAGGTGAAAAGGAACGAAATTAATTAGTAACGGATACAAAAGTGATCAATTAAGGGCTTAAATAACCCCTCAAAAAGGTACCTTTTAAATCCTTATCATGTATCTAGGGGTATCTTGCACTAACGGTGAGTGCAACAAAAGGGTTTCACATGGGGGTCGAGAAGTCGAGGTGACTAATCGATAGACACACAATGGTAGGCTATTTGGGTGATAATCCTATAATATTGCCTTCTTAAACTGAAAAGTCCAAATACATCGAGCTAACTCAACATACCTCATCTATGGTCTCGAAATGATGCAAAGGCCAAGTTCTAAAGTTTACAAGCAACTGGCACACTTATAATTTGGTGGATTTGAGGTAAAATATTGGAAACGGATAAGGCTAATCTCACCATATAATATCAAGGGTTGTATGTGCTCGGCTAAGGTCTAATCTAGTTAGGTAAAAAAAAACATGTCAAAATTTTAAAAATGGTATAATTTTTCAAAATAAACTACAAAAATGAGGGCAAAATAAAGTTCAAGAGATAATTCTACTCCCGTCCCCCCACTTGAATTGTACAAAGTCCCTTTTGTACTAAGTGTTAAATAAAGGTGAAGATAAAAGTAAAATTAGAGCGAGAACTTCCCTGAAATTTGCTCCAAAAAGAAAGAAGGCCCAGGAAAAAGAGACGTGCCTTCGTATAAGCATCCATGAGCAAACTTCAAACCCTGAAATCACACTACCGACAAGCATAAATCTAAAAAAAGAAAAAATGAAAAATGAAAAACAAACCTAACTCACTTTCGTAGGAATCACAGTTGCATTTAGCATATGCAACAAGCCTTTTAAACCACTTGGTGTCCCAAGTGGACGAGTGAAGTCTCGTGAGGGTTTACAGGGAACACACCCACAAAGTTCATTTAAAATACTAATACAAGGTTATTTTGTTTTAGAATGAAAAAAGTAAAACAAAGGATAGTTACGTCGTAACTCTTAAGAGGAGTTACGCCGTAACTAGGCAAAACCTGGCATACGCTGTAAGAGTGTAGCTACGGTGTAACCACTGAGATGGAATTACGCCATTATTGGTAATGCATCTAAAATTCTGCTGCTAGGGGTTGGTTACTGCGTAACCACTGAGATGAGTTACGCCGTAACTCTAGTCAGATCAGCATGCTGCAACAGCAATTACTCCAAGTTTCCTGCAAAAATGGTTAAAAACACAAAACCCTACAGAAATGGAAATAAAACAAAAGAAAGGGATAATTCGAGTTGTCTCCCAAAAGAGCACTTTTCTTTATTTACGAGTTTTTAAGTTAGACTCAGAGCCTCGGGGCTTTTATGGAGGCCTTTGGTCTTGGCAAACTTCTTCCATGTCTTTCATCAAGTTATGCCTAACCCAAGCAACATTTGTGGCAGTGCGGAGGTATTCTTTAGTCTCGATCTTCCGAATTTTGCAAAAATTTTCCTCCGGCCCCAAGTGGTATCGAGTGAACTTATATTTTTTGGCAATAATCGGGGGTGGCCTCTTGTAGGGAATCCCAAGGAGTTTGCATCTCCTTTGTTCATATGCTTCATCATCGGGTTTAGTAAATTCCTCTTTCCCTTGCAACTCAAGGTAATCAAGAATCCCTTCAATGTCATCGTCGTCAGACTCGGTACCTTTAAACCATTCCTCATCGAGCAAATTCACTACTAGTATATGTTTGCATTCTTCCTTCTCATTTCTTATCAACTCTTTGTCACCCTCAACTGTTAATTCACTCGAGTTATTAGGACTCTCGTCATTTGAATTTTCTTTACTCATTTATTCTTTCCAAATTTTTTCCCTTGTTAATGTGTCTACATGTCCATACTTGATCTTCACCCAACTGTCAAACCCCAAGTTGTCTAACTAAGGAAAACTTGTCCTTTCTTTATCGTTGGTTGAGGTCCAAAAGAATTCATCCTCTCCCATTCTCATTAAGCTGCTTCCCCCGTTACATTTATCGTCATAAGGGTTGCATGATGCCCAGAAGACTTCCCTAGGAGATTTTATATTTTCACACCAATGACTTCGGGTTTTATTGTTATCAGTTCTGCTTAAAGGATCTTCCATGCAGTAGATGTCATTATTAACCAATTCCTTTTTCTGATTATGATCCTCGTAGTCAATCTTGAGCTTTTTAAGAAGATTCGGGTTAATTTTAGCATTCCCGAATTGTATCGCGTAGCAATCATCAAATGTTCAATCTTCGAATTTGATATTATGTCCTTCAAGCTCGTGAGGGCACGTCCATTCTTCTTCTTTCAAACTATCACCACCGTCGCAATATTCGCGGAAAGGGTCGCACGTAGGCCATGCTCATGTGGATTCGTCGTCAGTTATGATTATCGGAGTACACCAGTGAGTGATAGGAGGTTCCTCTTCTTCCTCGAAGGAGAGTTTTTCCAATCTTTCATCATCAGTATACGCGACCCACATGAATTTTTTATTTTTGACCCTATCCTTATTGCTTCCTCCATCACACATTTCATCTCTCGGGTCACACGAGGCCCATAAATCATACCATTCCCCCTTTGCTACTGGGTATCTTTTTGCACCAGTGATATTTCTTTTTAGATGGGGACAGAGGGCATAAATTAATGTTGTGGGACCATCTGTTAATTACCTGAGTTCCTGATTCGTCCACTTCGAGGAATTTGTCTGCCCATGTATCCTAGTTACGCCGTAACTTATATGTTTGGTTACGGCGTAACTTGCTTGAATCGTCCATATCAATATCTGCCATAACTCCACGATCGCTGTCAAAAACATAGTTACGCCGTAACTCCTTAGTCAGGTTACGGCGTAACTCCGATATGTCGATTGAATCTTCACCAGAATCCGTATCTTTGGCATGAATCTTCGAGTCATTATTAGCCAAAATCACTTTACATTCCATTGTGGGTTTTGATCCTTCCAGTTTAGTGTAATTCATCCTTACTTTCTCACTAAGCTTTTCCACCATGGATTCAAGATTTTTTAGGGTTGTGTCGTGATTGGAAAGACTTTTGTCAGTGTTTTCCTGGAATTCTTTTAGCCACCCATCTTGTTCCTTTTGTCTTTGGGCTGAATTTTCCAGGAATTTGTTTATTGTCTCTTCGAGGTTGGGCTTTCTTTCTCCATAAGGCCCACGGTTGTAATTTCCACGATACCCATTAGTATTATGATTATCTCCGTAAAACGGTCGATTCTCTCCATATTTGGCCTCTTCAATTATATTTTCTTCATTAATGTGAGGACAATTCTTGGTGAGATGTCCTCCTCCACAGCTTTCACAACCCACTTGGATGGCATGAACGGTTTCTCTGACTTTTAGCATATCTCGACTTAGATTTTCAATTTTGCTAGTGATGGCTGCAATTCCGTCAAAACTTCCGCCTTAGTTTCTTTTGCTTCCTCCATCGTGCCATTTTTGAGAATGATCAGCCATTTTTTGAATGGCTTCAATTGCTAGGGTAGGAGTCATGTTCGGGATTGGTCCTTGATAGTCCAGCATCTGTCTTGTAGTTACGTTAATTCCCTTGTAGAAGATGTTGACCTTCTGCTGGTTGTTCAGATCATGTGTAGGACATTTGTAAAGTAGATCGTTGTATCTATCCCAAGCTTGATACAGCGTTTCATCGTCTTCTTGCTTGAAATTATGGATCTCCAAAAGCTGGTTAGAAATTTTTGACGGAGGACAATACCTCTGAATGAAGTGCTTCTTTAGTAGAGCCCAAGTATTAACTGCCCCGGGGGCAATCTTTCAATCCATCTTCTGGCAGCCCCAATAAGAGTCATGGGGAACACCCTTAGCATAACAGCATCATGATACACGCCCGGAATGTTGAAAAGGCTTGCGATGTATAGGAAATTTTCAACGTGCTCATATGCATATTCGTCCCTGTTTCCAGTAAAAGGGTTAGCGTGAAGCTCCCTCATAAATTGGTCTTTAATTTCGAAACAAACATCAGCTCCAATTGCCGGTCTTACGAGACCCGGCCCTTGTTTTGCCCTTGTCAACGCCAAATATTCTTCAAGAGTGAGGTCATCAATGTTAACAACTTCCATGGTACCTGAAAACTTGAATAGTAATCATGAGAAATTGAGAAATTATTAAGACAAAACAAAAATGAAAGACTTAATAGCAATCCTAATATAACTCCCCGGCAGCGGCGCCAAAAACTTGATGCAGGTTTTACTGACCAGGTTTTGATATTTATATTGTCTCGTTATACCTATGGTCTACCCTAATGCACTAACGGGCAGTGTACCCGGTCGTGTGTAGTGTAGTATTTGGTAAAACCGAGGTCGTCCCAAGAGCTAAGTGTGTTAGATTATTACTAAGTCTAGGTGTCACAGTTTTTAATATGATTTTGATAAGGAATTAACTACTAAAGCAAATAAAAGGCAAAGGTTCAATCAATAGAGGAGAGTGGTGCTAACCTAGTTAATCATCCTAGCTAGTAATGTCTACGTCTAATTACTTCCAATTACTTCAGGTGGGGTCAAAGTCGAGAGGACAGCATTTGGTCAATTCGCCCTAACATATCAGCAAAGATGCCACCACTGGAGAAGTCAGGTGTCCCCTGATAAGTCCAGTTGTTTTTGGTCCCCTAAGCTGAGTCATTAAGTACTGCTACATGCTAGACTTATAATAGTGAGTGCCCGGGCGTTAGCAACTTAAACACTCACCCCCTAATTCTTAAGTTCATCCAAACGGTAGGTGATCAGTTGGTCAAATCGCACAAGTAGAAAGGGTCGTCAGTTGGTCATATCTTACCCTTCCCGTCTGAGTCTACTCACTTAGGGTCAGTTGGTCATATCTCCTAAGCAACTAGCCTCTACCACCATTCAAAACTACCGAAACAAGGGTAGCTACCAATAAACTATGCATGCATACACTTAGAAGTAATTATACGAAAGTAATGTAAACGTAAACAAAACAATTAAGGAATCATAACTAGGCCAGCACCAAGAGGTGCTTAGCCGCTCATATTAACCATACAAATCAATTCAATATTCAATGTTACGAAATACATGAATCGAAAGTAAAGAAAATATAAAATGCTAACGCTTATCATAGGGGAGTGATTTCTCCCTTGGACACAGCTCCGTATGCTCCTCTAGACCTGCCTTTGGCTTCTTCCCAGGTTCTTTGGTTGTGGTATGTGAAATGGGATGCTTTGAAATGCTGGAAATCATGGGGTATTTATAGGCCAGATATGGGTTATTGCATAACTAATATAATAGTTACGCCGTAATATTCTATTTCTTCGTAATTTGCACTAGATATGTTGGTTACGACGTAACCTTAGAAGTAGTTACGCCGTATCTTCAATATTTCTTGGTTACGCCGGAGTTTATTCAATAGTTACGGCGTAGTTATCAGCGGCGTAGAACCTCATTTGACCTAATATAGTTACGTCATAATCCTTTGGGAGAGTTACGCCATAATCCTCTGATGAGTTAGCTTTCTGAGTCACACTTTAGTTACGGCATAATCTGAGAGATGAGTTACACCATAACTTCTTCAAAGTGAGTATACTCTGATAAATCTTTGATAATTCTCCAATTCCGCGTCTCTTTAGCTCCAATGCTCGTAATTTACCTGAAAGTGGAAAACAATGGAAAACAAGTGTAAATCCATATAAATGATATAAATTACAAGCATTATCAGAGGAAATTGACACTTACTATTCAGGATCATTTGATGTTATCAAACACCATCAAGGATATCAATATCCTTGGTCACAAACTATCACTATTTGTATAATGATGCACCTCATCAATTATACGACCTTGGCATCCTTCACTAATGCCACTTGATTTGACTCCTAGGCATCTTTCACTAATGCCCTTGATACGAACGCTTGGCACCTTTCACTAATGCCTTCGTCTTGACTCCTTTAGCATTCTTCACTAATGCTTTTGACACGGACGTTAAGCACCTTTCACTAATGCTTTCGTCTTGACTCTTTCGGCATCCTTCACTAATGCCTTGGACACAACACCTCTACGGAGAAAGAAAGAAGTATCAACAAGAGAACCTCAGTAGTTTTGATGATGACGAAGCATGGTAACTCATGGACTTGAGCTTTCTCGACTTCAAGAAGTGGTGATCTCGCCTTTAAGAGGAACCTAGAGAATCACACAAAAACAAAAGACAAACTACATAGAAAAGATCCTTAGGATCTGTGGTTAGAAGTCTACAATACTTGGGGAAAGTATGTGTGGGAGTGGCAACCCAAAAGGAAGAAATGGCTCACTATTTATAGAATAGAAACATCTATTGTTCCACGGATCCCTTACTTGAGTGATGCGTCCAGTGTATTACTGGGGATCCGTGGGACGCTCCTTTTTGCCCATGGGTTTTGGGTCATGGGTCATGGGTTATGGATCATGGGTATCAAGTAGATACAATGTATCTATAAGATGCAATGCATCTAGTCCATAGTTCATGGATTAAAACTATGGGCAATGGATTAAAACCATGGGTCATGGATATTATCCATATATGACATAAGCATGATGTCATGCAATGGGTTATGGGTCAAGCTCCATGGGTATGGGTCATGGACTTTGGGTTGTACCCAACTATATTCAATGTATTTGGTCAATGGGTCAAATACTTAAGTTTCTACCCAATTGTATTACCCATTATAATACATACTAGTTATGTATATATTTGCCCAATATGTAAACACTAGTTGTTGTACATATGTATTACTAAATCATAAAATCAGGAACCATGACCATAGATGATGGAATCGCTAAACAAACATATTATCCCAAACCAAGAGGTAAAGTTTTGGAATTCATGGAAGATTTGGAATTTATGGATGATGATGTGTTGGCATGTTTTGAAGTTGGTCGTGATGACCAAGGAAGGGCGATGTATGGTCCAATTGTTCCACCTTATTTCGATTTGGAAGACGAAATGGAGAGAGCCCTCGCAATGGAAGCTTTTTACAATCCTTTTAAAAATATTCTTGTGTTTAAAAAGCTTACAGATTTTCTAGGATCCTTGCCCGTGCAACTAAAGAACTTAGAATGGGGACCCGATGGAGCAAGTGTGTACAAGAAAGAGGAAGGAGACGGAGAGTGGCATGTGAAGTTTGACATATTGTGCCCAAGTGGGAGAAACTTTGCTAGGAAATTCAAGACACATGCAACTAACCATGAACTAACGGGGAAGTTTCAAAGTGAAGACATTTTGAAACACGAATACTTCGAGGGATGAAGAAGAATGGAACGCTACAAAAATAAAAAGCACTTGCTTGTGCTTAATCTTTTGATTTGAATTTACTTTTGCGTATAGGAGTTTTTATATTTTTATTATGATGCTTATGGTTGAAGTTTATCATAAGACAATCAATTTTGGTTTAAGTTTAATGATGATGAGGTTTTATGATTTAGTTTTGAGTTATTAGTTAGATATTGTTAGTTTGGAATTTACAATTGGTTGGATAATTGTTGTGTGAATCTTTAATCGAGTTTTTGAGTAAAAAATAATTTTTACTTGGAAGGTGAAATGACCAAGTGAAGTTAAAAAGTTAAATTTTCTGCAAAAATGCAAACCGAATCGGTTGTGCTCATGATTGAACGGTTGGGAGCAAGTACGAGTACCAAAATTTCAATTTTTCCAGAAACACACACACACACACTAATCCTCCATTTGGGTTCCAAAAAATTCGACCACCGAAAGGTAAATTTAAGGTTTTAGGAGCATTGAAAGTTCATCATGGCACCTAAACAAGTAAGCATCTTCAATCAATTAGCTTAATTAATGTTTAATTTGAGTTTTAATTCGAAATTGCAAATTAGGTCACGAATTGGGGGTTTTTGATAGAATTCGAATTAAGATGAAATATTTTGGAATTAAGTGGGTAATTGATGTAGGAATGCATTGCAAAAAGAATTATAGTGATTTGTTCAACATTGGAAGAGAATTAGTTGATTGAAATTTCGGATTCAAATTAGGTTGAAGTCTTGAATCAAATTAAGTTGCAATTGTTGATTCCTAGTTGTTAGATGATGCATTCTCAGTGATTTTTAGATGCCACATTGTTGTTTAGAACAATTAAATGAAGAATTGAAGTTGAGTTATTATTTTTTGTTCTAAGAATGATGAATAAATCATAGGTAGATGTTTTGGAAGCGAATTAAGAGCGAATTAAGGTTGTAGAAATCATCATTAAGGTTCAAATGAAGTGTAGGAGTGAATTAGAATTGGTAAAATCTAGTGGGAAGTCAATTGGAAGGCTTGTGCCTTCTGCAGAACTCACAACCGATTCGGCTGCGAAGGCCAGCCGATCGGTTGGAGCACGGTCAAGGGAGGAGCCTGACCTGTGCTGAACCGTCAAGTCTAATCACACAAACTGGCCACTTGTGAATGACCAGCCGTAACAGGCTTAAAACTGCTCAGACACAAATACAATGAAGATCAAAGAATATAGTGAATTCCCGGGTCGTTTAGTCCCACGGAGACTCAATGGTGTGTAAAACTGATTCAGATAATGGAGTGATCACTAAGGATAGTGATCTGTAAAGGTTATGATTAGAATTACTACACTACTGATTGATTGGAAAGGAATAGGATACAGAACTGGAAAGCACAACAATCAGATGAAAGAAACGTAAACGTAAGTTTTGAAAAACTACGATTACGTACAAAATAAAAAGTGAAAACTAAGAAATAAAAGACCTAAAAAGATGAAAATAACATTTTTGAAATCCTAAAAATAAAAGAAAATTATTAGAAAAAGAAAATTATTTTTAACACTATTTAATTAATTATTATTAATTAAAAACTATTTTAACTATTTAATAAATACTCTAAATTAGAAGAAAATACAAAATAAGGCTAGAAAAATAAACTTATGATTCAGAAAAATCTAAAATACTATAAAACTAATTTTAAAATTAAAAATATATTTTTCACACTTTTTATTTAATTATTACTAACTAATAACTATTTAAAATACACTTAATTACTAGAAAATATAAAATAAACTTGGAAAAATAAAATTTTAACTTTGAAAAATCTAAAATATGATAAAACTAATTTTAAAACAGAAAAGATATTTTTTATGCTTTTTAATTATTTATTACTAATTATTTATTATTTATTAACTATTTATAATTATAATAAATACTAAACAGATAGAGAAAAATATGAAACTTTTTCTAAAAATCCTATATGATGACAGAAAACAAAGAAAAATAGAAAAAACAAGATTTGCGTATTAAAAAGCTGAAAAGAAAAATAAAAAAACTAAGAAATATTAAATAAACACTATCACTGATTTTTAATTGGACTTTTTCTGGATTTTCTTTTTGAAAACTACTTTAATACTGATATTATGAAACTTTAATGAACACAAAAATTTTACAACTCAAAATTAAGCAGTTTGATGAGCTTATTGGCCAACAGTAAGCTAAACTAGCTTATTTTATAGAAATAAGCTCAAACAAGCTAGCACACTGAAACAAAAGCTAGAATAAGATGAAATAAGTTACAAGCTACTGAAATGAAGCTAAAATATACAGAGAAGCACACTGAAAAGCTATGAATAAGCAATAAGCACTTGGCTATTACACAGAAATGGGACAAGCTTTGAGCTACTTGCAGCCCT